>JAGKQL010004688.1:0-13447 GCA_018398635.1 Cyprinodon brontotheroides
TGGAAGCCATTCTGAAGCAGCCAGGGGGGGATTCTGCATGAGCCAAAAAGCAGAGACAGGACCAATTGTCAAAATTTTGGTGTCGATCATTCGATTTCATCCTGGACACTACAGAAAATGGGCTAAAAGTGTTAAAAACCGGAATTCTCCTTTAAATAGATCTTTATATTTGCTTGTTACCGTAACACCTAGATATTGAAATTTGTCTTTCTTTGTTGTAAAAGGATAGGCCTGGAATGATAATTTCCTCGCCTGTTCATTAATTGGAAACAAAATGCTTTTGTCTAGATTAATTTTATAACCCGAATCCCCCCCAAAGTCTTCAACAATACCGAGAGTCACCGGAATGCTTGTGACAGGATTTGACAGAAAAAGAAGCAGCTCGTCAGCGTACAGCGAGAGTTTATGGTTTTGTATCCCTCTGTGTATTCCGCCGAGCTCAGCAGCATTTCTCAGCTTTATTGCCAGGGGCTCGATTGCCAAATCAAAGAGCAGGGGCGACAAAGGACACCCTTGTCTTGTTCCTCGAAACAGAGGGAATGGGTCAAATATTCGTTCTTACCATCGCTTGAGGATTTGCGTATAGTAATTCAATCCATGCGCGAAATTTTGGACCGAATCCAAATCTCTCCAAGATCATAAATAAATAAGGATACTCTATTCTGTTAAAAGCTTTATGGGCATCCAAGGATATTACAATTACAGGATCGATGTTACCTTCCCCAGTGTATATCATGTTGAAGAGTCGACGGAGATTACTAGAAAGTTGTCTACCAGCAACAAATCCTGTCTGGTCGGGATGTATTATCTTACCTATAACAGGCTCAATCCTCGCTGCTAGTACTTTAGTCAATATCTTATAATCACATCCTAGTAGACTCACTGGGCGATATGATTCACATTTAAGTGGATCTTTATTTTTCTTAAGAATGACTGAGATCATAGCCTGTGATATTGTTTGGGGCAAGGTTTTTTTTTCAAGGACTTCCTGATATACTCGTTTGAGCCATGTTTAAACCAAAACGCCAGGATCCGCTGTGAGTAACCACAGTTTTATCAAGTCCAATTTAGGCAGTAGACTTCTTACATTGAAGGCGAATAAAGGCCCAATCCTGATCTACATTTAAAGGCTTCGGTGTGATATTATGAATGGGACCAGGATTTGGCTGCACATTGCCTGATAAAAAGGGGGGGGCAGCAGAATGACACATTTTAAATTGTGCCAGCGCTTCCAGATACAGATTTTGTACCTTTTGGGAGGGGACGCTAAAATAACCCTGTTGGAAGAGAATGGATTTGTTCAGAGCATGAAGCGAATTCTTCCTTAAACAAAGCCTCTGGTTGCAGAGAATATACGCGGTTATTTAGTGGATCATGTTGTATGCAATCGCGTAATATTCACTGTGTACTCAAGTACCAGGAAGGGGACAAAACCATAACAAAACTATGGGAAACATTGTAAAAGAAGTGGACTGAGAGAGAGAGAGAGAGAATGTAGATGTAATACTTTGTAGATTTTGGCAGGAGCAGAGGCCCGGCGAGAGCCCAGGATGGAGAGCAGTTAGCAGCCAGGCAGTGCAGGTGGTGCGAGGCCCAGGATGGAGGAGCAGCTAGCTAAGTCAGGTAGTACAGGCCCAGGTAGTGCAGCTAGCCCAAGATGGGCAACAGATGGAGTGAGCACCAGGTGGCAGTGCAGGCCCAGGATGGATGGAGGAAGCGGCTAGCAGCCAGGTAGTGCAGGCCCAGGATGCAGTGAGCAGCTAGCAGCCAGGCAAAGTCTACAAAGGTTTAGTCTAAACAGCTAAAATTAAAGTTTTTGTCTAAAATCCACAATTAAACTTATTTAAAACAACACATGCTTCTCAGAGCAACACAGCACATCTTAACTATGCTCAAAGCTTAATGTTTTATTATCATTTACTTTACCATCTTCAAATGTTTTTTGTTTGTCCATTCTCAGTTTTCTCCTTTCTGAAATGTCATGTCCCTCCTTTTGTCCTACAAATTAATGAGTTCCTCCTTCCTGTCGTTTTTCCTTTTCTGGCCCCTTCCACTCTTTCCGTTTTCCTTCTAGTTCGCTACCACTCCATTTGGCATTGAGTGTCCTCAGGGAGTAAGACACTTAGGATAGCAGGCGTCATTAAAGATCTCTGTCCTAACACCTCCTCCATAAGGACAAACCAGGGCCGAGTAGCAGCAGTAGGATTCCCACTGACTCCCTACCCTAACCCTGGACATTTACAATCCTAAAGTAAGACGAAATATATATATATATATTTATAGTGAAGTTTTAACCAAGAAGAATAGAGTCTCCCAATGGTGCAAGCAGTGGTGTGTACACTGCTGAAAAAAATAAAGGGAACACATAAACAACACAATATAACTTCAATCAAATCAAGCTCCTGTAAAATCAAACAGTCTATTTAGGAGGCAACACTGATTGAAAATCAATTTCACATTCTGTTGTGCAAATAGTATAGGAAATAGGTGAAAATTATTGTCAATTAGCAAGACTCACTCAATAAAGGAGTGGGTCTGCAGTTGGTGAGCACAGACCACTTCTCAGTACCTATGTTATTCGGCTGATGTTTTGGTCTTTTTTGAATGTGGGTGGTGCTTTCACAATCGTGGTAGCATGAGACAGACTCTACAACCCGAACAAGTGGCTCAGCTAATCCAGGATGGCACATCAATGCAAGCTGTGGCAAAAAGGTTTGCTGTGTCTGTCAGCGTAGTGTTCAGTGTATGGACACACTACCAGGAGACAGGCCAGTACACCAGGAGACGTGGAAAAGGTCATAGGAGGGCAGCAAACCCAACAGCATGACCACTACCTCCGCCTTTATACAAGGAGGAACAGAAGGAGCACTGCCAGAGCACTGCAAAATGACCTTAAGCCGGCCAACCGACTCTATAAGGATGTTCATGGGGCCTGACGTATACAGATGGGGGTTGTGCAGGATGCTTAGCATTTGCCACAGATCACCAGGATTGGCAAATTCACCACTGGTTCCCAGTGCCCTTCAAAGATGAAAGCAGGTTAACACTAAGTACATGTGATGACGTGACTTCTGGAGACACAGTGAAGAGCGATGTGCTGCCTGCAACATCCTTCAGCATGACCAGTTTGGCAGTGGGTCAGTAATGGTGTGGGGTGGCATTTCTTTGGAGGGCTGTACAGACCTCCATTTGCTCACCAGAGGTAGGTTGACTGCAATAAGGTACTGAGATGAGATCCTCAGACCCCTTATGAGACCATATGCTGGTGCTGTTGGCCTTGGGTTCCTCCTAATGCAGGACAATGCTATAGACCTTTTGGCGCTGGAGGTGTCGATGTTTCTGCGTTTGATGGAAATGAAAGTATTTGTTAGGTTTATTCTTATACATAATGTGCATTAATACTCTGTTAGCCAGATTAGACAGAGTAGAAGGGCCTTCCTTCCACAAGGTGGATGTCACTGTGTGTACGGAGGTCATCTACCGGTCAGGACAGCTTCCCTTCGTGTCTCTTAAAAACACACGGTGATATGTACATTTCTCCGGGAGCTTGGGGACTGTGATAAAGGAGAGATATGTGTAATCCTAGGGTAAAGCAGGCAAGCATGCATGAAGTTCAAGCGCATGGATGGCTGTGTCAGTTTCCTGATAACGCAGAACAGCTGATTCATCCATCTGATGGCAAAACATGGACTCGCTGAGTGAAATTACTGTCCTGTAATCAGACCTGACCAGGAATAAACGCTGTTACTTTTTACTCCTGTTTTATAGTCCTTTTATATGGTTTTACCCAGTTTGAGTTAAGAGTAGCAAAATAACTTGTTCTGGTGGGTAAGTTATTAGAACCGTAAGTTCCGGTAGCTGTCGCCTCTGTAGACCCGCAACATCCATATTGGCGCCATGGCCGAAGCCGCGACCAAAGCCTGCCTGTTCCGCTGTGACCCGAATCCGCATTGAGTTCATACATCCAAATTCAAAGCCTACGGGCCTGGTTACAAACAAGGTCACAAAGGAACTAAATAGAGGAAAAAGCATAGGAAGTTCTAATACTGATATAAAGGCTGGGAAAAAGTGCTTGTGACCAACTATACAAGCTCCGATGTATTTTTTTCTGTCACTGGGTGTGTAGGGGTCCCACTACACATAAGCTGACCAGATCAAAGAGGATTGCTGCTTAACTTAATCTGTAATCAGTACTCCTGAGGTCCTACCATGGATAAAGTACACAGTAAAATATTTCATTGATTGAGTATGAATCCATGTGGGAATGTGTTTTAAAGACCAGAAATTATGTGTTTTACATCTGGTGTCTTTCTTACTCTTGACAATCCCTTCATATTTTTGCATACATCTCACCAAAATACACCAGGGCTCTACCTAGCTTTGAGCCATATCTTCTGTTGGACTTAAAAATAATTAATGTTTGGTGTGTCCTGTGGTGGAGAGATTGTGAAGAATACCGAAACCAGAAAGAAATGAACAGATCCCCCAGGAGGCAAAGGTGAAGGACTAATGATGACTTTGTTTTTTAGGAAGAATAATGTTCCCTCATAGGGAAAATATCTTTAGATGAACAGGACGTTCAAGTGAGAACAGGATATAATGTAAATCAGGTATCCTAATAATTATGAGAGGGGAGACATGTTGATGGCTTAGTGGTTTTAATGGAAATTTGGTAAAATGTGTTGTTCCTGATTGAACTCAGATAATGTTGGTGCTCCAGAAACCGGTAGTGTTTGTAGTCTTTATTATTTCTGGCCACTCTCTATGTTTTCAGTGAAAGGGGAATTTCACCTATGATGTCATCATACCTTCTGTAAGTTTCTCAGTGTTAGCCTCCAGCTTGAAGGTAGGAAACCATTGACCTGATTTGCTGGCGAGCAGGTTAAAAAAACATCTTGAATGAAAGCAGCTGCCGAAGGCCTCCCAACATCATTGTTAACCATTTCAAAGTAGCTTTGTGTGATGCACAACCATGGGCTGAGTCTGCACTCTCATAGACAAAGCCATCAATCTCACTCAGGTGTATAAAAGCTGGCAACTCACTGGTATGACTGCACTGAGCCTCCTCCAGCTGCACACCGACAACATGGCCCCCACTGACATGAACATGATGGGCAGGGTAAGTCCTGACAGGCCTGACACCTCATTTCTTGCTTTCATTACTGATCAAAGCAACAATTTTGTTGGATTATGTTACAAAAATCAAGTCCTAAAAGAATTGTCACCAGATAAATTTAGAGTAATTATGACATTTATGAGTTATAAAAATGCACTTTAAAAAACAATAAAGAACAAACAAAGACCTAGAGATCTAGAAATGTTGATATTTGTAAATAATTTGTTATAATTTAATTATATAATTTAATTTGTTATAATTTGGAAGAAAACCAATGAATGGTTATATAGCATATCTGAAGGACATAGCAGTAAGAGAGCAATTAACTCGGTAGAATTCGTTTTAAGATCAAGAATTGTATTTTTTAAGACTGTTTGGGTAATTGTTGGCTGTTTAATGTCTGTCTCATTGTAAAATTTCAATTGTATGGCACTTTTTTGATCAGTTAAAAATGTCACCTGGTTCCTGCGTATTAAGGCTGAATTCACAGTAAAATGTATTTACTAATTGTATATAAAAAAGATACTGAAAAAATGTAATCAGTTTGCATATCAATCAGGTAAAATCTCAGGCGTTGTCTAAGACCGAATATGAAGCGAGCTAAGAAAGACTGATTACAGCAAACTTCAATAGGACCTCAAAGTATAAAGATGGCTAATTTTCCCATTATTTATCTGTTTCTGTCTTCATCTTCTACGAGGACAGGAACTTCCAGGGACGTTCCTATGACTGCAGCAGTGACTGTGCCGATCTGTCCTCCTTCATGAGCAGGTGTCACTCCTGCAGGGTGGAGAGAGGCTGTGTCATGGTCTACGATCGCACCAACTACATGGGTAACCAGTACTTCATGAGGAGAGGAGAGTACGCCGACTACATGAGCATGATGGGAATGAGCGATGGCATCAGGTCCTGCCGCATGATCCCTATGGTAACCATTCATTTTACTGCACTACACCATCCTGAATGGGCACAAATTGGATCTATAGTTTAAATGCAGTCTGACTATTGGACTCAGTTGGTAAAGTGCAATATGTGCAATGATTTCTTTATTTCATCTCTGCTACTACCTGATGAGTAGCTGAATACTATACAGAGATTTACTGATTTATTATTATTATCTGTACCTTCTAGTACCGTGGCTCCTACAGGATGAGGATCTATGAGAGAGAGAACTTTGGAGGCCAGATGTATGAGCTGATGGACGACTGTGACAACATCATGGATCGTTACCGCATGTCCAGCTGCATGTCCTGCCACGTGATGGATGGGCACTGGCTGATGTACGAGCACCCCCACTATAGAGGCAGGATGATGTACATGAGGCCTGGAGAGTACAGGAACTTCATGAACATGGGCATGAGCAACATGAGGTTCATGAGCATGAGGCGCATCATGGACTCCTACTACTGAAAAAAATTAGGACTCAAAGCTAAAAAAATTTAAAAAACAGTTTTTTCTTTAAAATCTGTCTCTCTGTCTTCCATTGTCATTGCTTATGGCACAAGACCACATATGCACAGGGAAAACATGCAGATTCCATACAGAATTTTTGCAAGACAAAAGTGATACTAACTGCGTTACCATTCAGCAAGCATACTGTTTAATCCATCAGAAAGCTTGTTACATATCAGTCATACTACTGAAAAAAACTTTTGCTGTAAATGACTACACATATTTCAATTACACCTGTGATTTATTCTTAAAATATTTCATCCTAAATGAAAAACCCAAGTCTAAAGTCTTGCACATTTCAACAACATTATCTAACATGGATAATACAATTTATAATGTTAATGTTACAATATCACTTCCTTTTATTATGTCTAACCTTCTCATTATCAGAGTTCTTTTTGGTATAATAAGGGTAATAAAGAGGAAACCACTGGACTTTATTTTAAAAGTTTGAAGATGTTTCGCTAATGTTGAGTTCCAGGCTTATAAACATCACCCACGACATTTCTGGATGGGAAGTGAAACATCTTTAAACTTGAAAACATAGTCCAGTGGTTTATTTTGTAACTTTTTTAGAATGACTATGACTGTGATGACTGAGAATCTTTACCAGCACTTATGAGAAATTTTATAATTATTGCTATAAGTATTAATATTAGTATTAATGTTGATACAGTTAAAATTAAAGTACTTATGATTGCTATTGTTACACATGTTGATTGGTCAGTTCATTTACCCTAATAACAGCGGTGCCAATGTCTTTTTTTTATTTTGATGTGCTTGTTGTTTGATGTCAGAGAATACATTTATTATTCCTATAAATCAAACACATTAAAAAAAAAGTGTGACGGTTTTAAGGGAAAGAAAACACATCCAGAACACTCTCAGGTGACAGGAAAAAAACTTAAAACTCACACCATCTAGAGGAGAATAGAGAGAAACAAAAAATAATAATAAAAAAAGAAAATAAAGAGAAAAATCTCCCACACTGTGACGACAATGATGATGATGATGATAATGGTAATTATCTTATCATTTGTGATATCATTAATCTATTTATTATATTACAGACAGTGCCATGCCCATTTTAATACATCACATTAGTATGCACATATGAAAATTAAACTAAGTTAAAAAAGATTAGTAAAAAAAATAATAATAAAAATAACAACAAAAAGTCCCCCACACTGAAATATAGTGAAGATAGTATCAAGGTTACTAGGTGTTCTGAACAAGTAATCCTGCCTTCATTCTGTACCCACAGCAGAACACACAGTGCACACAGGATCCACTTTAAATTGTATCTCACCAATTTAGTTGATAACAACACAAAACAAACAAACAAACTAACTACTTAACTAAAAAAAGACAACAACATGCATTAGATTTCAACTGTCTAGAGGGGTAGGGATTTAGTTCAATGCTCATACAGCCTTCGAGGGTCTTGGCTTGTTTAGATGATGATGATTGTTGTTAATATCATTATGATAATATTTATTATAGCGATTACTATGAAATATTTTTAGTAATGTTATCCCTATCACATCATTTCATCTTTTTATTTATTTTTTATTTTTTTTATTTAACCTTTATTTTACCAGGAAGTCCCTTAAGATAAAATCTCTTTTTCGAGGGAGACCTGGCCAAGAGGCAGCACAATAAGACATATAAAAACAGATAAAAACAACATAATAAAATCAACTAAAACTAGACTTTGGAATAACAGTTACAATTCTCTGTGCAAGCTGTTTTCAATAGTGATTTAAAATGGTGTAGCGGAACAAGAGTCCGTAATTGCAGGGAGTTTTGAATACTGTGCCACGACCATGGTGCTGCATAGGAAAATGATGTTTGCCAAGGTCTGTGTTGATCCTGGGAATAGTGAAAAGAACACGACTTGAGGAGCGTGAGTTGTAACCACTGTTATCTACAGACATGAGGTGACACAGGTATGGAGGGAGTTTACCCAGGATGGCCTTGTAAATAAAACTAAGCCAATGATGTTGTCTTCTGAGGCTTAGAAAGGGGCCATGAAACCAGAGCATACAGTTCACAATGATGAGTCCTGAAGGCAGAGTTGGTGATGAGACATTTTGAACATATTATTAAACTATGTCCAGGGAGTGGAGAACTGAGGAGGCAGCATTCATATATATGATGTCTCCATAGTCAAGAACAGAAAGGAAGGTGGTCTGAACAAGTCTTTTCCTTACTGAGGGAATCAAAGAGGATTTTTGTCTGTAGTAAAAGCCGAGCCGGGCTTTCAGCTTTTTTAACATATTATTTAAATGTGTTGTGAAAGACAATTTGTCGTCTATCCAGATACCCAGGTACTTATAACAGTGACACATTCTCAATTGCTTCTCCACTTAAGGTCTTAATGCCCAGTGTTGGGAAAGTTCTCTTTCTACGTGAACTAGTTCAAAGTTCAGTTCACACATTTTAAAATGAACTAGTTCAGTTCATAGTTCATAATTCAAAACCAAAAAATGAACTAGTTCATAGTTCTTTTTTTTTTTTTTTTTTTTCATATATTGCTCAATTACACCATAGCCTACTGTAGAACCACAGACAGCAATTATTTTATCAGTTGTAACTCTGAAACTGTGCGTCAGATTTCATCTTCATATCCAGTTTTGAATCCTTATCCAACCAGGGTTTACATTAGCATTGAGGGGACAGCATTTCCCCATTGTTGCTTTAATGCTTTGTTGCTGTCCATTCACTTCACACTAGTAGCAGCTGCAGCTTTCACCCCTACAGTATATTCTCAAAAACATCAGGAAAAATGTGCTGCTTGAATGGTCTTTTTTATGAGGAATTATTAAAAGAAAAATAGGAAAGTAGTCTTTAAGGTGCAAATGTTTTTTTTTTTATTTTAATAATTTTTTTCCATTTGAAATTCCATTTCAATACATACTAAAAAGGAATACTAGAATCCTGGAAAATTATACCAGGCAGGTTTAACAAACAAGTTACATGGATAGTAAAAACCTCAAGAACAGGGGTCTTCTATGTTTTCCAGACCAAGGACCCCCAAACTGATGGCGAGATGGAGCAGGGACCCCCTAAATATATATATTGTATGAAATTGTGTCCTATAGTCAATTTATTACAGATGGAGTAATGTGTGATTTAATTTCTCCCTGGGATTATTAAAGTTTTTCTGAATCTGATTCCTGGTTGATGGGACAGGTGTTGTGAAGGAACGGTGCTCAGCTTGAAAGAGCTCCTGTGTCGCTGAATGTGAGTATTGATGACTGCTGGTCTTTGTTCCATTTATCTGTTTACAACAGTGTGTTGATTTCCCATGTTAATGAGTATTTAAAGACATTTCCATTAGTAGTGGAAAAATTGCAGGGGAATATAAAAAACAACTAACCATGCAGACCCTCATGCAGTACCTCCGTGACCCCTAGGGGGTCTGCATCTTGAAGACCTCCGCTCAAGAAGATTTACTAACACAAACTGAGGGACCAGGCTGAGGTAGGAATTTAAGGTTACTGAAGCGCGGATTTTTTTACTGAAAGGGATGATGGCAAACTTGTTGCCATCATCCTCACCGACCACCTGGTCATAAACTGTTTTGGGTGACGGCACGTTGTGCTTTAGAGCTTTACCCTGGGATAACACAGATGTATACCACCGCCAGCTCGGAGTTAGCTACGGAGTGGTGGCGCGGCCTGGCTGTTGTCAGGTTAGTGGCTTCACGCTGCATTTTGTTTTGATGACGAACGCTGCCGTAGGCTACGACACTGGTAGCTGGTATTTGCCAGATTGGGTGTTTTTCCCGCTACATATTAAGGCCTGTTTACGGTGTGTGATTTAGCCGGGTTTCGCCTGGAGGACTCTATAGAAATCTGGCAAACCTATTGAGCGGAGCTGAACTGAGAGAGCGTGCCGTTCACAGACACCAGAATGAGCGAGTTCACAATAACGTTCATCAGGCAGTAATGCAGTACGTTCAGTTCACGTTCGGCCCAAAATATGAGCGAGTTCATGAACTTTGGATTCAATGAACGCTGCTTCAGGCACAACACTGTTAATGCCGTGATGCTGTGAGTTTTGGGAGCGAGCTTTAGAGAATGTCATAAATTTGGTCTTTTTTACATTTGGGACCAACTTCAGCTGATTTAGGGAGACCTGAAGTTGATGGAAAGCAGACTGAAGATCATTCAAGGCATTGTTAACTGAAGAGGCAATTGAATATATTATGGTGTCATCAGCATAGAGGTGAAAAAATAAATAAATAAATAAAAAAAAAGCATAGAGGTGAAATTTAACAGATTTCAAGTTATTTCCAATGTCATTTATAAAAATAGTGAACAGGGCAGGTGCCAAAATTGAACCTTGAGGAACTCCCTTAGTCACTTCCAAAAAGTCAGATTTAAGTCCGTCCACGTAGATACATTGTGTTCTGTCTGAGAGATAGTTTTTAAACCACTCTATGGCAGAGTCACTTATTCCAAGCTTGCAGAGTCTGGCTAAAAGTAGTTGGTGGTTGACAGAGTCAAATGCCTTAGACAAATCCACGAAAAGGGCGGCACAATGATGTTTTTTGTCTAAGGCATTTATTATATCATTTAAAACAGACACAGCAGCTGTTATGGTACTGTGACCTGCTCTAAAGCCTGACTGAGTTTCACATAGGAGGTTGTTGACTGTAAGGAACTGTGTTAGTTGGGAGTTGACTTGAGATTCAAGAATTTTAGCAAGTACTGACAGGTTTGATATTGGTCTATAGTTATCCAGGTCTGTTGGCTCCCCTCCTTTTAGTAGAGGTAAAACGTAAGCAGCTTTCCAAATTTTTGGAAAACAGTTTAATTGTATGCTTAGATTAAAAATGTGAGCAATAGGCTCTGCAATAAACTCTGCCGCCAACTTCAGGAGATAAGGGTCTAATCCATCCGGCCCAGGGGACTTTTTATGGTCTATGGTCATAAGTGCTTTCTTAGTTGCATCAATAGAAATGGATTGTAGGACAAATTTGGATTGAGGAGTTGCTGATGGGAGAGGATAATCAGTGCTGTCTAAGTTTACAGATACTGGATCAGAAAGAGAGGTAACAGGACCAGAGCTAGTTGAGACAAAGTGTTCATTAAACTGCTTAGCTATATTCTGTTTGTCGTGTATAACAACTGAGTCTACTATGATGCTTTCTGGCAGATGTAACTTAGTCTGTGAACCTGATAAAGATTTGATCTGCTTCCAGAATTTTGTTGGATTGGCAAGGTTTTCTGAAATGGACTTCAAATAAAATTCTGATTTTGTTTTCCTAATCTGAAGTGTGCATTTATTTCTTAGAGCTCTAAATTTGGTCCAGTCTGAGGAGGAATTTGTTAGTCTTGCTTTGGCCCAAGCAGAATTTCTTTCTCGGATCATATTCATCCGTGACCCAGGGATTATCCCTACCAGAGATTCTAAATTTCTTTATGGGGGCATGTTTATTGCAAATTTCCAAAAAAGTGCTCTAGAAGTATGGCCAGGCAGTCTCAACATCATGTATTAAACTAACCCGACCAATACTACTGTTGTATAAATCATGGAAAAAAGCTTGTGTATCGAATTTCTTAAAGTGCTTTTTGAAAATATAGCGGGATTTGATTCTAGGTAGTTTTGCGTCTCTCACAACAGCAATGGCACAATGATCACTGACATTGTTGCAAAAAACCGCTGTGGACGTGTATTTATGGGGCTTATTGGTTAGAATCACATCCAGTAATGAAGACTTGCTGTGATCTTTTGAGTTTAACCTTGTCGGGCTATCTATAAGTTGTGTAAGATTAAGTTTATCACATACATTCTTGACGTTAGCTGAGGCTGGAGAAACCCAGTTCCAGTTAAGGTCACCCATACGTATAAGTTCAGTATCACAGAGACTATGTAAGACATCTGAGAGGGATGATAGTGCTTCTGGTTTGGCGGAAGGTGGTCTCTAACAGCCCACTAGGGTAAACTGAAGCGTTAAAGTCAGATTCACTTTAATTGCTAGTAATTCAAGTTGTTTTGGTTTAGTTACTGCCAGTGATAAAGAAGAGGACAATTTAGTTTTGATGTAAATAGCTAAACCACCTCCCTTGCCAATTCTATCAGCTCTATACACATTGTAACCATCCAAAGCAATAACGTTATCTGGTACAGATTTTTTGAGCCATGTTTAATAATAATCAAATAGTTTTTATTAGTTTTTCATATTAAAGCAACAAATACCCCCTCCAAGGCGTACAAAACAAAACAAAACAAAAAGACTCCATAATTACATCACAACGACATCACAAACAAAAAAGAAAACACAATTACTACACCCGCACATACAACCCGTGTTGTATGTGCGGGTGTCATCCATGGATTGAAAACCAAAAACATAAGTATGAATAACAATCATAATGATAATTATTCTGCCAAAAATATGATTATGCTGAAGCAGATTTGAACCACCGGATTCAAATAGGAAATAAAAGGTTGCCCTAATCTTGAAGTATCTTTAATGGTACCCTGTGGCGTGAATCGAAGATGTTCTAGCTTTAGGTGTGCCGTACCTCCCTCTATCCATCGTTTATGTGTTGAGGTGGTGCTGCCTTTACCCAATTAAATAAAAATCTCTGGCCAACAGTGATTAAAAATGCCATTGCCTTCCCTTTGAGTAGTTAATTCTATCCCCGGTGCCACACAAAAATGGCTACCAGAGGGACGGTTCAATATCTTTCCTGAAGACAGATGAGAAAGTTTTAAAGATTTCAATCCAGAATTCTTTGAGTTTAGGGCAGGACCAAAACATATAGGATGTGTTGGCTGGCACCTGTTTACATCTGGGGCAAGTGGGATGGGCTTCCCTGAAACATTCTTACCAGTTTGTCTCTGGTGAAATGAAGCCTATGT
>JAGKQL010004690.1:0-13737 GCA_018398635.1 Cyprinodon brontotheroides
TTTTTGTGTTTGTCTCGTCTCCTGATCGTCCACTGTTCCTCCCCCGCGGAGTCCTCTGGGTTTTTGGCTCAATATGGGGGGAGGTTCAGTTTTTATTCAGTAAGCCTGGCTCCATGGAGGAGACCAGTTTAAAGTCCTGCTTCAAGTTCTGGTTCTGGTGCTACCCTCTTCCACTGAGCCTGCCTGTCTGCACCTGATCCTGTGTGTGACCACCTGGTAATGCTTCTGGTCCCAGTCAGACTCTGAACCCTCCTGTCCTGGAGCTCTGTTAAAGCCTGGAAGCCTGGATCCTGCTACCTGCTCTGTTCCTGCCTAATCTGCAACCTGTTCTGTCTGTTCCTGCCTGATCTGCATCCCTGGCAAGGCAAGGCAAGGCAAATTTATTTGTATAGCACAATTCAGTACAAAGACAATGCAAAGTGCTTTACATGATTAAAATACAGGAAGATAAAACAGAATCAAAGCAAGTAGGAAAAAATAAAAAATAAATAAAATAAAAAAATGCAGAAACAAAAAAGAATATTAAAAACAGTTGGATTAAAAGAAAACATGTTAAAGCGGAATTGTTTTAACTGGAACATATCGAAGGCAATCCTAAACAAATGTAAAGCTTTTTTGGTCTTGATTTAAAGGAACTCGGGCTTTCCGCACTTTTACACGGTCTTCACGGGAGTTTGTTCCAGATAAGTGGAGCATAGGAACTAAATGCTGCTTCTCCATGTTAGATTCTGGTTCTAGGTATGCAGAGCAGGCTGGAACTAGAAGTCCTGAGTGGTCTTGGAGGGTTGACATGGCCACCCTGATGGCAAAGTCTCAGTGATGTATTTAGATGCGATTCCCATTCAATGATCTATTGACTAACAAGAAGTATTTTAAAATCTATATCTCTCTAGATACCAGGGAGCCAGTGTAAGGGACTTTTGTGAACTGGGGTGTGATGTGCCTCTACTTAGTCTTAAAGTTAGGTGAGTACGAACGGCAGCAGCAGCGTTTACCTGGACCGCTGCAGCTGCATCGGGATCCGCACTTTTTAGGAAGACCTTGTGAAAGCACTGTTGCAGTAATCAATTCTCGATTTGACTAAAAATAAACGCATGGATTAATTTTCCAGATCATGCTGAGGGCGCATAAGTCCTTTAATTTTGGAAATGTTATTCTTCAGGTGATAAAGATAGAAGCCCACCTTTTAATTGTCTTTAAATGCTTTTGGAGGTTCAAGTCTGAATCCAGTACTACACCTAGATTTCGGGCCTGATCAGTGGTTACTAGCTGAAGTGACTGAAGCTGTGTGCTAAAGATTATTACTTCAGTTTTGTTTTTATTCAGTTGAAGAAAAATTATGGCACATCCAGGCATTGATTTCTTCTAAACATTTCCTCATCAGTGCTTGAATTGGTTCATAATGACCTGGTGACTGGTGATGTAAAGCTATGTGTCGTCTGCATAGTTATGGTAGCTGATGTTGTTTTTTATTAACTGAGCAAGAGGGAGCATGTAGATATTGAAATTATGCCCTCAAAGGTAACAGAAAAGTGATCGGATAGGGCAATATCAGTAACACTGACTTTAGAAATTTTCAGACCTTTAGTGATGATCAAGTCTAAAATATGTCCCTGTTTGTGCGTTGGTTGTTTAACATGTTGAGTTAAACCAAAGTTTCTAAGTGTGTCACACAGTTCTTTTGCACTTCTGTCTTCAGGGTTGTCAACGTGAAAATTAAAGTCTCCCACAATAATTAAACAGTCATAATCAACGCATATCACAGACAGGAAGTCACTAAAATCATTTAAAAAGTTTGACGTGGACTTAGGAGGCCTGTAAACATTTAGAAACATAGTTCGTACCGGACTCTTTACCTGCAGAGCCAAATGTTCAAAAGAGTCAAATTTTCCCAAAAACACCTTTTTACACTTCAGTGAGTCATTAAACAATGTTGCCACTCCTCCATCTTCCCTTTGCTGTCTGCTCTTGCAAAGAAAATTGTAGTTTGGAGGAGACGACTCCAACAGAATATGTGCATCATTAAGTTCTGTAACCATGTTTCTGTTAAAACATAACATCAACATTATTGTCTGTATCAAAGTCATTAATTAAAAGGATTTTTCCTGACAGAGATCTAATGTTTAATAAAGCCAGTTTATATGAATTAGTGGTTGATGTTGGTCTTTTGCAGGCTGCATCTGACGGTTTATGACTCTTGATGTCTGTTCCTGTTTTGTTCCCATTTTTTTTTTCTTATTTCTACCACGTATCATCACAGATATTCCATAATCTCCAGTGGAAGGCCCAAGCTGATGCTGGAAACTGTTATGTCTGATAAGCGTGTTGCCAGGGTTCCAGTGTGTATCACGGAGAAGTATTCAGCGTCCTTGACATCTGCGGATATGTAGAGGAGGATCTGGGGTCTGCAGGTTTTAGAAGATGTTGTTTTTTCACATAGCTGCGGTTTTCGTGAATAGCTATGTGAGAGGAAGTCAACTGTAGGTCAATCTTAAAACTCTGTTCATGTTATGAGAACATTCCAGAAAAGGAACATCTGAGCTTTGTGGGGGAGAGGGGGAATTGGGTGCAGTCTGGACTGGTGTCTGTGGGGATGGGGGTTTTTGGTTCTCTTTGTAATTTAAAGGGGAGTCCTCTTTTTGTCCTGCTGAGATCTGGGATGAATCCTCCTGTAGTTCTGACATAGGCTCTTTCTGTGTCATCTTTTTGGCCATCTTTATCTTGGCTTGTTCGGGCTGTACTGGGCTTATCATTTGTTGTTTGGCACTGGTTGAGCTTTGTTTTGGAACAAAGCTGATGGTGCATGGTTCACAGAATAGAAAATGTTTGATATCAGCCGTTTCGCTCCTGACCTATTTAAAGAGAAACCATCTCTGTTGAACAGATGTCTCCTCTCCCAAAAGATGTTAAAGTTGTCTATGAACGTTACAGTTGTTTGTTTGCATGTTGCACCCAGCCATTTGTTTAACATCAGGACTCTGGAAAACATTTAATCTCCACAATTAATGGGCACGTGAGGGCCGCTGAGAAACACCTTGACATTAAGACCATCAACTAAATTAAGCAGACGAATGTAATCCTCTTTCAGTATTTCTGATTTTCTCAGGGCTGCGTCGCCCAAGGCTTCAGCTTGTATGATGAGTTTTTCCAAGGTCGGGCATTTTTTCATGATCTCTGGAAGGATATCTGATACATTAGACACCAGGCCATAGTTCAAAGGGGTATAAATCAACACCTCTGTGTTTTTTTTTTTGTTACAGAAATGTTTAATCCCACTTATAGATCCACTGCATAATATCAGGGTCCTTGGCCCTGTGGCTTGTTTTTTCTCTGGTAGCTTAGAGTGAAGATTGTTGACATACCTTTGATTGTCGTTGTGATCCTTCTGGGTCTCATCTTGGAGTGGAGCAAATCTGTTTTGTAACGGAATTCCAACATTTCCAGCAGGTTTACTCCTATCATTTGTTGTGAGAACATCCCGTTTTTGTTTCACTTTTCTTGGGACATCTCTCTGTGGTCTCGGCCAGTTTTCTGTGTCTTCCTTTGGTCTAGCACCCAGAGTGGTCCAGGGATTCTCATTTTCCTCTGGGAATTGTTTGTTCGCTGAGTTGCTGGGCTGGTGGTCCCCGTTCGGAATCAGGCAGCGTTGTTTCATTACCATACGCGGCCTTTACATCATAGTTTACTTCAAGTTGGTGGATTTTCAGCTCCATGACAGCTATTTTCTGTAGAAGCTTGTCAAAGTCCTCTGTGCTGAAGGTAGGCATCCCTGATCAGGATCGGGGATGCCTGTGGCTCGCGGACACTGCAGGTGGGAGGGTGGGGCACCGCCCAATCTCAGACACTCTGTAGTGGGAGAAACACAGGTAAGTGACCACGATCATCTGACTGAAGATGATGTTCTCAGTGAGTCGCACTTACCTGGTTTGCCTTGCTGGTCCAGTCCACGAACCCCTTGAGGGGTGCAGAGAGGAAATCCAGCCCGATGGGCTGGAAGCTGGCGCAGCTTCAGCGTGACCCAGAGAGTCCCCAGTGCTGTAGCTCATGTACGAGTTGGGGGAAGCCACGATCCTGATCCAGGGATGCAGATCCGGGCAGGCAGGAACAGACGCAGAACGGGTTGCAAGATCAGGCAGGAACAGAACAGGTAGCAGGGATCTAGGCTTTAACAGAGCTCTGGGACAGGGAGGGTTCAGAGTCTGACTTAGAGCCAGAAGCCATGACCAGGTGAGTTCATGCACAGGACGCAGATACATGATCCCAGGGTGCAGACAGGCCTTGGGGCTCAGTGGAAGAGGGAGTAGCCGGGACAGGACGTAGGGAACTTGCAAGTAGTACTTTAGGCCCCTGGTCTCCCTCCCTCTGGAGCCAGGCTTACTGAATAAAAGCGGAACCTCCCACATTGCTTGAGCCAAAACCCAGAGGACTCCAGCGGGGGAGGAACGGCCAGTGGACGATCCAGGGGACGAGACAGAAGCACAACAACACCCTCTTTCCACTGGCTGCTGGGATCAGGACATGAACCATGAAATAAAAAGAACAGACAGGCTAACAGAAAGACGCGTAAGATCTGGCACTGAATGCTCATGTTGAACTGAATTTAAACCAAAGGGAGGAAACAGGTGGGGAGGGAATAGAATTATAATTGAGGCAGGGAGGGAAAGCTTGGCGGGTGAGGAGGAATTACTAATTAAGGGGAGAGCAAAACAGGCCAGTTCATGACAATATCGGAATGTGTAAAACTACAGTTGGAAAAGGCAGTTTACCTGCAGTATTTGGGTGGCTACTTATGGAATATTTCAAGAGCTTTAGCTTTTACATTTGTCATGATGGGTTTTCTTCCAGAAAAGCCCAGTATGCAGGGAACACCACGGAAACAGATGAAAAGTTTAACAGGAGTTTATTGAATACAAGCACATGGAATAAACACTGGAACTGGTTCAGAAACCTGGGGGGAGCAGGTTCACTTGGAGTCTGTGAGGGATGACAGTTCAGTTAGCTTGGGAGCAGAAGAGTTTGAGTTGAGTATTCTGATTGATACCTTGAGGGAATGTCCGAGGGTTTGGCTTTGAGAGAGGAACTGTAGGGTCCAGAGACTGTTTTGTTCAGCAGAGTCCAATAACGCTTCAGCGTCTTACTTCTAACGAGAGGGCAGACTGTGGCTTTGGGTTTCCAACTCAGAGCAGCATGGGAATCCAGAAGGAAGAGTCTTCAGGTTTGGCTCAGAGGGCAGGCTCGGCAGGTTAAGCTCATCCAGAGCTAACAAAGGGAAACAGGTTTCCTGAAAGCAGAGAAAGGAGGGATTAGAATCCCAAACTGATCAGAGACGAAAGCAAAAGATTACTCAGGTGATGCTAGGCTCAGGTGCTAACCAAACTGGATCAACACTGCGGCGTTGAGGCAAGGTCTGAAGGCAGGTTATATACTGGAGGATCCTCTAATGATGAGATGTGCCCTCAGGTGTGTTGAAGGCTCAGCTCCGGGAGGGATCCACCCAGCACTCTGCTGGGAGAAAGGTGGAACAGCTCCAGATCCCAACAACATTAAGCTTAAGCTGATTAATTTCAACTATGCATTCAACCTTTGAGCTCGAGATCTCCTGAGAGAATTTTGTAGTCTTAAAAAGGTTTTTTTCAAAACCCATCAACATCTTTATTTAGTGATTCAGCAATATTTTTGCATATTCATCCTTTCTCATTTATGCACAACCCTTGTTTCCGACCATGCTGTACTCTTTCTGTTTCCAGAAGATGAACTGTAAAATGTCCAAAGTCATTTTTTTAACAGCATTGGCTTTACGATGGTGTTTGGTCATAGCTGTTCTCTGACAAACTTCTGAGGCCTCCACAGAAAAGCTGGACACTAGGTTTGCATTAAACACAGGGTCACTATTATTTGGTTATTTTGGATACAAGTTGATGCTGCAGTTTTCATTTGGTTGTATCATGGTAAAGAGGGATATTTGCAAAAATAATACAAAAAATAATTTTCATATTTTTTAAAACAAAATCCCAGTAAATTTGTTTATTTAGTTGTAAGGCACTGTTTTTTGTAAGGCACTGTTTTTTTTATCCCAAATTTATCTGAAA
The DNA here is from genome assembly GCA_018398635.1 of Cyprinodon brontotheroides. NCBI lineage: Eukaryota > Metazoa > Chordata > Actinopteri > Cyprinodontiformes > Cyprinodontidae > Cyprinodon > Cyprinodon brontotheroides. The sequence goes on from JAGKQL010004690.1 coordinate 6,090, forward strand.
TTAACGTCACCACACTTGATCTTCACTGTTTTGCATTGATTTCCCTTCATTTATTTCTCTGATATTTGATTGCTCATATTCATCTCCTCAGTGGGAGATTAAAAATCAATTTCTGCAGACATCATTGGAGCATTTTGGTTTCGTCTTTATATTCTCAACTTGGAGTGATTGTCATCTCCCCCTCTGTGTAGATTGGCTTACCTCACCTCTGCATTACTCCTCTTTGATCTCCTGTTTTCCCCTAATTTCACAGGAAAGTGAAGGATACACTGCCGTTATTACGTCAGTTCTTCAGCTCGGCCTTCAGTCTCACTCATGTCAGCTTCGCCTCTATGAAGTTGCCCCCTGATGTTTTGAGGTATCTGACAAGTCCTCTGCTATTTTCTTACTCAAGTCACAGCCACTTAAATCTTAATTCTCTTGCAAAGAAAGCAGAAAGGCAGCAGATGGAGGTATGAAACTGTACCTGTCAGACCATTCTTTATCTCTCAATTTCTTTCTTCATTATTTTATAATCAGAGCTGTCCTGATGGGGTTGACATCAAATCCTCATATCACTGACCTTTATTTGGACATCAGCAGCTGTGAGGTAGGATCCTCGTCTGTCTTTAGGCAATAGACTGCATGGGTGTTTCCAATGTTGCACTCAGGATTGTTTCTCATATCTCAAATATGAGATACAATTCTTTCTGGAAAATCAATAAAGAAAACATTTCTCTGTTCTGCTTGCCTCTGTTTTAAAATGTGAAACATTTATCAAAGTGTATACTTTAGTAACATTTTCATTGCTTTTACATAAGTATTTAGACGCGAGGCACTCTGGAAAATCGTCCCCATCTGGAGCATTTGCCAGATATGTTTCACATTTGGAAATTCAATTCAATTCCGTTCATTCAAATAGCGCCAATTCACAACATATGTAATCTCAAGGCACTTTACAGTTCACCAGATCATACAGTCAAATTAATTCAAAGTTTTCTATCTAAGGAAAACCATTTGATTGCATTGACTTATTGACTGAAATGCAATCCCTCACACTAAGCATGTTGTAGCGACAGTGGAGAGGAAAAACTCCCTTTTAACAGGAAGAAACCTTCAGCAGAACCAGGCTCAGTGTGAGCGCCCATCTACCAAGGCTGAATGGGGTTCAAGGAGACAGAAGCAAAGCTACGAAAGGAAACTGTAAAAGACGTCCCCATCCAGGAAAATCACAGCCAGGCAGACCAGTTCCGAGCCAGCTCCCATGTGCTCTCAGCCAGATAGTGCATCCAGCCAGTCCCAGTCAGAGAAATAGGACTACACTGAAAAACAGGGAGATCTCGGACATCTATAAACAAAGGTGTTGATAGCAGCAGCACAGCCGATACTCCTCTCCAGGATGCTGTCACAGCCAAACAGGAACACACAAGGCAAAGCTATTACAAGAAAAAGCAGAGAGAGCATAATGTTAGAGATTGAACTAAAAGCTTCTCCAGAGTGGAAGAATAGAGATGGAATGAAGCAGAATAATGAAATAGGGCTCCCTTTGTCCTCCAGAAGTCTAAGCCTATAGCAGCATAACTATATAGATAGCTCAGGATCACCTGAGCCCCTCTAACTATAAGCTTTATCAAAAAGGAAGGTTTTAAGCCTACCCTTAAAAGTAGACAGGGTGTCTGCCTCATTGACTAAAACTAGTAGTTGGTTCCACAGAGAGGAGCCTGATAACGAAAATATCTGCCCCCCATTTTACTTTTAGAAATTCTAGGAACCACTAGTAAACCTGCAGATTGAGAGTGAAGTGCTCTGTTAGGAACATAAGGAACAATCATATCTCTGATATAAGATAGAGCTTGGCCATTTAAGGCTTTAAATGTGAGAAGGTGGATTTTAAATATATTTTTTATTTAACAGGAAGCCAATGAAGATAAGCTAGGATATGATCTTTCTTTTGTAATTTTCATCTGAACTCTGGCTGCAGAATTTTGGATAAGCTGAAGGCTTTTAACTACAGTTTGTGGACTTCCTGATTATTAAGAATTACAATAGTTTTTATGTCTTTAACACATGCCTGTAATCTATGTAATGGGTTAGCTTCATCTGGATTTATAGACAAATATAGCTGAGTATCATAAGCATAACAGTGGAAATTAATCCCATGCTGTCTAATAATTCTGCTGACTGGGAGTATATATATAGGACAGAGAATTGCTCCTAGTTCTGATCCCTGTGGTACTCCACAGGTAACCCTTGAGCATGAGGAAGATTTTTCAGTCAAGTCAACAACCAGAAATCGATCCAGATAGATAGGATTTAAATTAGTCTAGTGCTGTTCCTTTTAATTCCTACAAAATATTCAAGTCTTTGTAAAATAATATTATGACTGTATCAAATGCAGCACTGAGATCTAACAGGACAAGTACAGATGCATGTCAAGATACAAATCCAGTATACTACTCTAAAGTAGGGTGACCATATTTTCATTTGGGAAAACCAGGACACCTTGGAGGAGGATATTGGGGAAACAACAAATGTCTCATCATCGGGATTTGCTCCGTGATCAGAAGAAAATGTTACTTGGCGTAAGAACAGTTGTGAAAATTTGAAGTTCAGTTTAATATAATAATACAACTCTGTGGAATAGTTCCGTCTGAAATTAATGAAAATAGTTGTTTTAATGGTTATTGAGTCAGATATGTGGCGGTAATGTTTGGATTTATCTAAAGGTTTTAATCTGTTACTGTGTAAATGATTTTGGCTGTAATTTAAGGACAGATTCTACTGATCTGAGGAGCAGGTGGGGAACTATAAGGAATTGATAGGATTTAAATTTTTTTATTGTTGTTTTGCACAAATATGCTTAACTAAGTATTTTTGTTGTTGAACATTAGAAATTTTGCAGATATATTTTGTAGATACATTGTTTAAGATTTTACTTACTTACTTATTTCTAACAGCATAGAATAGAATAGAAAATCCTTTATTGTCCCCAATGGGCAAAATTTACAGCAAGCAAAAAGATTATTGAAAATGGTCACACAAATGAGGGCCTAGACCTTAGAAAATGTATAAGAATAAGGGAAGAGTTCAAAATATAAAAAAATAAATATTACTAAAGTGTTTTAACAATATAAAACTGGAGAATAAATAACCAATACGCAGCTATGGACATTTTTACAATAATGCATATTTGAAAATAGCAGCAACATCAGAGATGATGCAGAATGATTTAGCAGTGTTATTTTAACTGACTAAGGTTTCTATCATTACATTTGATTTGATTTGTTCCTGCTCCTGGTGGTTGGAACCTTTATTCCACTCCTGGATTCTTTTGATGATCCGGTGTAGTACCAGGATTTGTTCACTTTTAACTTTTAAAAAATAAATAAATAAACAAACAGTTTTGAAAACACTCAGTATTCATTCTTTTCCTGCCTTTATTGTGTCAACTTTAACGGGTTGCTAAGCAAGAGAGCAACACGGCTGTAAAAACCTCAGCCGGAGAAGGCCAAACCTGTTTGAATTTAAAGATCTGGAACTCTTCCGGCCGAGACGAATATTTTCAAGGACATGCAAGGATCCAGATCATGGGTAGACCGCGTCCTTGGAGTGATGCAGCCCAGGTTTTTGAAGCAGGTGAGCTGTCTGAATTAGACATACAGCACGCGGCTCAGGGAATTACTTAACAGGGCAGACATGAGCCGCCCGGCAAGTTGAAATCAGGACATGAAGACACACTTTCTAAAAAAAACCCGGGACAACGGACGTCAAAGCAGCTCTGGATATGTCCCGGAAATACGGACATTTGGTCACCCTACTCTAAAGCCAACTGAAAATCAGTTAGAAAAGTTAATTATGGTGTAAGTGGTCGAACACTTGTTTGGTAACTGCATACTTTCTCAGCAATTGCTGATAAGAAAGGAAGTTGGATATAGGTTCCATAATTCGCCAAGTCATCTGGGTCAACAGATAGTTTCTTAAGTAAAGGTTTAATTACAGCATCCTTAAAAGCCTTTGATAAATATCCCTGTAACAGAGACAGATTAATCACATCTAAAATGGAGGACGAGATCAAACTAAACATTTCCTTAAATAACCTGGTTGAAACTGGTCTAACATACAAGTTGAAGGCTTAGATGAAGACAATAGTTTTTCTAACCCTGAAAACTCTGAAATCGTAGTTAGAGGAGTGCTAATGATCTTGTTTTTAATAAGATCAATCTTATTTACAAAGAATCTCATAAAATCATTCCCGCCAAGAGCAGGTGGGATGGATGGTTCAATGGAGCTATGGCTCTGGGTGAGTTTAGCAACTGTATTAAAAAGATATCTAGAATTATTCTTATTCTCCTTTATTAATGAGGAGAAATATGCTGCTCTTGCTTTACAAAGCGTCCTCTTATACAGCAGTAAACTATTTTTCCAGACTAGGTAGGATTCCCGTAGGCCTGTGGAGCGAAATTTTGTCTCCAGTTTCCTAGTATTTGGCTTCAGAATGCGCAGCTCTGCATTAAACCAAGGAGCCACATTTCTATTTTTAACATTTTTCTTTTTCAAAGGGGCTGTATTGTCTAAGGCAGTATGCAGAGAACTAGCAACCACATCAACAAAATCATCAACCTGTGAAGGGCAATAAACTAAGTTTTTGCACTCTGCAGCACTGCTCAGCGACACAGAGGAGAGAGAAATTTAAAAAAGTTCCTTTTAAATTCATAACTACACTATCTGATAATGATCTGCTGAAGTGAAACTTTTTTGGGGAGGAGAACTCTGTTAAAGGTAATCTTAAAGGTTAGTAAAAAGTGGTTAGAGAGGAAAGGGTTGTGAGGAAATACTGTTATTTCTTCCTATTCTATGCTATATGTCAGCACAAGGTCCAAAGTAAGCGGATTAGAATGTGTGGGACTATTCACATTGTGAACAAAGCCAATAGCATCTAAGATAGCATTAAAGGCTGCTCTTAAGCTATCACCTTTAATGTCCACATGGATGTTAAAATCCCCGACTATGATGACCCTGTCAGTATTTAACACTAACATGCAAGGAACTCTCATCTAAAAATTCAGAGTAAGCTCCTGGTGGACACCACAAAGCTAAAAAAGTAGAGGTTTTCTTGCTTTGCAGTTTGGATGAGGGAAACTAAGGGTTAAATCTTCAAAAGATTTCTAATTATTTACTACCTTTGGAGTAATCAGTAAATCAGACCTAAAGACTGCTGCCACTCCTCCTCCTCGACAGGAACTTCTGGGTATGTGAAAATGTAAATAAATAGAAGGAGTTGCCTCAATTATGCTCACATAATACTCTTACCGCAGCCAAGTTTCTGTAAGGCAACATAAATCAATGTGATTATCACAAATCAAGTCATTCCCTAGCAGACTTTTTGAGGAAAGAGATCATATGTTAATTAAACGTCATCTGATCGTTTTAAACTTTCCCTATGTGTGCTGTATAATGTAAGACATACTGTACACTGCATGAAAAGTGGGATTTTCGTCAATGTGCAGCACTGTAGATTGTCGTGGAACTTCAGGTTAGCGGCAGTTTACGGCACTTTGCAGGCTTCGCCGAAAACTCCCATAAATTGTCAGAAATTGACGTGGACTTTTCTTAGGCAGTGTTCCCCCCATGCCTCCCCCCATGGAATTCTAGGGGAGTCTTTAACATGTAAATGAACATGCTGTGAGCTATACAAATGCAAATCAGGGTTGCAGGGGTTTTACTCCCAAAGTGACATTTTTCTAAGGTAAGAAAAATCTCTGATACAAAGAGATCAGGCTCAGTATAGCCTCTTGCATTTTAGTAATTTGAATTGATTTATTTAATGAAAGTATAGAGACCAAAACAGATCTTTAGCTGACAGAGCAATACATTTAGAGCAGTAATTATTTTTAAAAAAATTGCATTTAAGATAAAAAATAAAATGTTGTCTGTCAATATGCTCAATTCACAATTACTTAAGTGCAAAAGTTTCAAGAAATGAGTCTGAGATGATTCACTTTATAACATGGCGCATTATCCTGTTGGAAGTAGCCATCAGAAGATTGGTACACTGTGGTCATAAGGTCCGGCCAAGTCCAAGATCCGCAATTGCAATTGCACCAAACAGGAAAAGCGAACATCGACAAATTCGGTTCGGTCAAATTAAAAATATAGCAGCAACAGATCGGTGACTAGAAATTATAGCACAATTCTTATATATATATATATAAAAAAAAACTAACACCGTTTATTTAAATGATTGGATCCAAACGATTGGTTATTCACCAATGAGGAAGCAGATTTCTCATCTCCATCAAAATATTTATTTTATACCGAGGGACTTTAAACTTTAATCAAATCCATTCAAAAGAAACTTCTTATTACAGGAATGAAAAGAGATGCTGAGTTTGGGAGAAGAGAACAATTTCAATCAAAAAAAGCAGTTTTGAATTATCCTTATCCCCGTTACAAAAATATATATGTATATATTTGGGCAGAAACTGAACATATGCTGGATGATGGTGGGATTTTTTAATATGCCATATTAAATTAAGCGCTCACAGGGTTCATACAGGAATGAGTGACTCTAATTTAATTCTATTTTAATGCTATTAGAAACGATTTTAATGCCATCAACAAGAACCATGTACAAAGGTTATTAGTGTACATGAGATATGAAGGAGCTGTAAGCAGAGTTCCATGACTCAAAACACACATGTATGTAAACACACACACACACACACATATATCTCACGTATATATATATCCTCTAGCTTTTTCTCCGCCTGGAGCGATATATCTGATGAAATTGTTTTTATAAGCATTTTTCATTAAAGAATTATGAATACTTCGATAAACATATTTAAATAATTTTTAGTGCCAATTAAGGCCTTGATTAAAAAAAAATGAATGAATTTTTAATTATTTTTATTGATCCGCGGAAACCCTGGTTCATCTCGCGCATGCTCTCTACAGCGGAGGATGTATGCAATATGCTTTTCAAATAAAAAACAAAATCCTACTTTAAATATCAAAATGTACGGTTACCTGCTGGAACAAGTGAAAGTAGTGAGATATTTAGGTGTGTGGATGGACTATAAATTAAGTTTTGGAGTTCATATTCAGAAATTAATAGAAAAATGCAAAAAAGGAATAAATGTGTTAAGATGCTTGTCAGGAGCTGATTGGGGAGCAAGCTGTCAGTCTTTGAAGAGAATTTATTATGCAGTGATTAGGTCAAACATAGATTATGGTAGTATAGTTTATAGCTCTGCGAATAAAACCTTACTTAATAAGATAGAAGTTATACAAAATCAGGCTTTACGTATTTGTTGTGGAGCATTTAGATCATCTCCAGTAGTATCATAGTTGAATTGGGAGAAATGCCACTTGAACAACGAAGGACTCAACTGAGAATGAGATATTGGGCTAGTGTAAAAGGACATAAAGAAAATCATCTAGTCAGACTTCTTCTGAAAGATTGTTGGGAATATGAATATAACGAAATACAAAGCTTTGGATGGGTAGTAAAGAAAGAGGCAAGCAGTTTGAATTTGAAAGATTATGTAATAACCCTAACTGTTCCAATACCGGCAATTCCCCCTTGGATGTTTTCTACACCAATGATCGATTTACAAATACACAAAATAATGAATAAACGGGGGAAAAATACACCAACTGATATCAT
>JAGKQL010004691.1:0-13544 GCA_018398635.1 Cyprinodon brontotheroides
GTAGAAAGTACAGATATTTGTGTAAAAATGTAAGGAGTAGAAGTAAATAGTCGCCATAAAAATAAGTAGTAAAGTAAAGTAAAAATATCAGAAAAATCTACTTGAGTACAGTAACGAAGTATTTGTACTTCGTTACTTCCCATCTCTGGTTATAATTATGCAGGGAGTTTTACAGTTTATATGGACACTGCAATGTAAATAGAGCAGAAAAACAGAAGAAGAAAAGGAAAAAAGAGAAAAGATGAAAGAAAGAATAGATAGAAAGGAGACAATGACAAAACATTTTCAGTCTGCTTCATCACCTGCAACGAGATGAAAAAAAGAACAGCACAACCGAAAGACACGGTACGAGATATACAATAAAGCAACACCTTGAAACTATCGCTAAAGTAGTATTATTAAGTCTGAATTACATTTTAAATGAAGTAATTTTGTACTTTTACTCTGAGTAAAATTTAGGCGAAGTGAAGATACTTTTACTCAATTACAATTTTTTAGTACCATTTCCACCTCTGGTCTTTACAAGGTCTTTTATTGCTTTTTGTTCTGCAGTTCATATGCACACGTCACGATCATTCATCCTGGGACGCTAAATCATCTCATAAGGACATTCCTATGATGTTTTGACTGGCATATAAATTGATCGTAGGAGCATGGAATCACCTCAGGAATCTAAAATAGAACCTAACTGGTTGGGGTAAGTTTGTAACTTCATATTTTTTCACATCTTTTTAGGTGTTTACTATGATAAAAATTTTTCCATCCTACTTTCTAAATTATATTTGAAATCAATCTTTCCCACGCCTTAAATTTATTTGGAACAAAGAGTCATTCATTTAATGTTTTATATCGTTTTTAAATGTCGGCCTGCTGGACCTTTTTGCGTCAGTAGAAACTCGGCAGGAATTATTCATTTTAGGTAAAGACCAGACATTCATGTGGCAGTAAAACAGCAAATTAGCAACAGTTACCATCTGAGTGGCTGCCATTGTGGCTACATTGGAGCAGAGGCTGTTTCTCTGGAAACAGAAACAGTCTTCCAAAGCTTTAGCTGCTTTCTTGTGTCCCCAGAGATATGCTTCTTTCCCTGGAAAAGTCTTTATAGAGAGGAAAATTCTTTCAGTCTTTGCTTTGGTTGCAAAACGTCTTGCAATCTTAGATCAATCCAAAAGGTTCTTGAAATAATGATATATTCTCAAAACAAGAGGCCTTCCCAACTGCAATTGTCTTAATGCAATTATTAGTGCACTTATTTTTGTTCTCAAGAAGAATAACGATGTAGCAGAATCTGCTCTCTCTTAGTAGTATAATAACCACAAAGACTTTCTGACCGAATCTAAGATTATAAGTTTTGGTTAGATGGACAATGTTTGCAGTGCTTCAGCAAATTGCCAAAAGGAAGGAATGTAGCAGCTGAATTATAGAGCAACCAAGGAGGACAGGAGTTAAACCAACCAACACATATCTGAGAGATAAAACAAGGACAATATTGTAATATTATGCATGTTTCCAGATATAAAAGATGAAATTCTCCTGTTTGGGATACAAAACATTTAATCACACCTAAAACTTTCAATATTTTGAGATGGGACCATTGCAAATCTAAAAAGTGTGGGCCTGGAATTGTGCCTTTATTTAGTTATTTTTTGAAAGCAGGCAGACAGTGAAATGGTGGCAACGCGGTGGCAAAGCGTCAACAGGCTGGGACTGTAACTGTCACAGTCTTACCTTTCCATTTATTGTCCTCTGCTGCTAATGGTGTGTCCTCTTTCCCTTGCTCTGTTTTCTGCTCTGTCCCTCACCTGTTTCCAATCCTCTCATTACCCCTCTCTTTGTCTCTGTCCCCTTTAAAAAGCCCTCCTCTTCAGTTCCTGAAATGCTGGATCCCTTCGCCTAACATCTGGTCTTACCTTTTCTCTCCCTGGCTCCTTGAGTTTGGTTCTCTCCCCTCGATGTCTCCTTGTCTGGTTCGCCTGTTACTTCTGTTGATTTTAATCCTGCTCAGTTCCTGTAAACTCATTAAACCCACCTAAATTCACCTCTGCCTACTTTGCTCCCCTGCATTTGGGTCCTCAAACCACACCAAATCCTGACAGTAACTATGACTGCAGTGTAAAGGACCAGATGATTGGTCACGTTTTACCCCTACACCACCATTACACCCTCGCCTTTTACTTTTAATTCAATCAATTCAATTCAGTTTATTTCTATAGCGCCAATTCATTCACACGTCATCTCAAGGCTTTTTACAGTTCAACCAGATCATCCAGTCAGATTGATTCAAAGATTTCTATCTAAAAGGAAAACCAGCTGATTGCATACCGACTCATTGACTCTTCAGCAATCCTTCACACTAAGCATGCTTGTAGTGACGGTGGGAGAGGAAAAACTCCCTTTGAACAGGAAGAGAAGCCTCCAGCAGAACCAGGCTCAGTGTGAAAGGCCATCACTGCTTCGAGGCCCACTGGGGTTCAAGGAGACAGAAGCAGACATAGAAAGGAAGCTTTAGATACATTAAAAGGTAACTGTAGGCTATTGTCACTCAGTTCAGATTTTTTTATTTAAAACCTGATTTACAATTAACTTTTTTAAATGGTATTTATATATTTTTACTTCCACTGAATTGTTATTATTATGTTGTTATTGTTCATGCTACAAATGAAAGATTTCTGTCATTAATTTCTTTCTGTTTACAGAATAATAGATGTGACTGTCACTAGAAGAGTTTAATAAAGCTTAGCTGAAAATAAAAAGGACCATGGAAGTCAGTGTTAAACCATTTTCTAATTAGTGTTGCAATCGAATGACAGAGATGTCATGTACAAATACTTCATTACTGTACTCTAGTAGATTTTCTTGATATTTTTACTTTACTTTACTACTTATTTTATGGCTAACTTTTTACTTCTAATTCTTACATTTTTACACAAATATCTGTACTTTCTACTCTTTTAAAAATTGGCTCTTTACTTAGTTTTGAATCATTTCAATGGAGTTACCGCGGTTATTTTTCACGCATCAATACCAAATTCAATCTAATTGATGGGAATTCCACGCTTGCATTTGACGCATTCTCACTACAAGATGAATCTAGCGGTATTCATTGGCGCAAATCATTGCAGCTTGGTGGCGGTATGTGCTAGACAGTAGCATGGACGACGCAGATGATTGAAAATGAACACAACGAGATCTAGTCCTATTGGCAGACATCCATTTAAAATGTAGGCAATCTGCATGAAAAAAAAGTGGTTTCTACTTTTACTTTATACTTTTAAGTAAATTTACAAGCCTGTACTTTTGTTACTTTTACTTGTGAGTAAAGAAGTTAATCAGTACTTCCACTTTACCAGAGTATATTTTTTAACACAAGTATTCGTACTTTTACTCAAGTACGGAAAGTGAGTACTTTTGTTATCTCTCATATTGTCTGGCTCTGGGCGGGGCCCTGATACTTCGCTAAAATGGTGGTATCGGGTATCAGTGAGTAATTTACCAACCTAATAGGGCACCGATACCATTTTGAGAGCAAAAAGTTTATTCAACTATTATCACTCATTCCAGGTAGAAAATAAAAAGTTCTACTGGATTCACTTTGTTTTAGTCTTTTTCCTGATTCACAAATGTAGGCAGCAGTTTGACAAACCATGATGGAAGTTATTTTACATCCAGGTAGTTTGCAGTTCTTCATATATCAATATCAATTTCAAACAGCTGGTATCGGTATCGGCCAATACTGCACAGCCAGGTATCGCGGCCAAAAAATGGCATCTAGTTCTAATCCAATCGTATATATTAAAAGGGGAGTCTATGTATTTTACCATCAACTTTTTTTTTTTTACATATGAATCCTGTGACAACAGGGTTAGTAGATGGACGACAGGCGATGAGATCCACTTTATTCACAATATATGATGGCTAACAGAATATGGTGTAACGCCGCTGATTATTAAACTGTTGAGCGATGGAAGCTGCCATCGTTACGGCCACATCATAAAGATGAAGGAAGAAAAGAAAAAAAAAAACAGTTATTAACAGCAGAGCAGTCAGAGATGCTGCTGCTGTAGAGAAGAGCTACGGAGTGCAGTCAGTGGGAGAGATAATTAATTCTTCCCTCACCTTTCAGACTGTTGATGCTTGGAAAACTCATAAATCCATTTGAGTTTATTTTAATCTCAATATTTTAATTGTTTAACAATATATTTAATAATATGTAAAAGTATGAATCCACCGAATCATCTTGGTGAGGATCAATTCTTATTTTGTGAAGTTGCAACTTTGGTGAAGTAAAAGGGAAAGTTTAAGTTATGATGATCAAGTTCAGTTTGCTTTTTAAAAAATAAATTATGTTTAGATTGTTCTTTCAAACGTGATGCTGGATTTATAAAATATAACAGAATTGATGATTTTTTTTTCCGTCCATGTCTGTAGAAAGAAAAAACTACAGAAACCGGAAAAAATGCATGAGACCAACAAAAAATAAGCCTTCTGTGATTTACTTTCTGGTTTGTTTTGGCTTGTCTCTGTTTTTTTCTTCTATTGTTGCTTCATTTTTTATTATCTTTGGCAGTTGCTTTGTGTCTCTGTTTGGTTGTCTACTTTCTGAAGGTTGCAGGGTCTCACTGGAATCTTCCTATTTTGCTCCTGAAATTGTTTGTGTGTTTAGATTTTATTCTGTTTCTCTTCTGTGATTATTTTTTGATAACTTTGTGTTTTTATAATCTTTTTTTTTTATCTTCTTGAAGAAGTTTTTTTTGCTTGACCGAGCTTTCCTGTATAAAAAGTTCCCACGGTCTTTTAAAGTTGTATCTCTTTATTGATTTGGATGTTTACTCTTCATAGTTTGGATGTTTTAGATTTTTGCACGGTTTGTCGACATAGTAATGTTAAATTAACTTTTCTTTTCCAAAGAAAGATCTAGTAGCCGGAAAAACCTGAGAGGAGAGAAGATGGGTATTGCAAAAAAAGATCTTAGAAGTGTGGCATGCATTTACATTTAGAGTTAACACATTGCAAAGCTAACTTTACTAGAATTCTAATTGCAAGTTCTTTTTCTCAATTACAACTGAGTGACTTCTGGACTTTATAGTCTCATTTTTTTTACTGTAAAATATGTGTTTGCTTTAGTGAACGAGCTTCTGTTTTTGAAAATCCACAGGAAATACCAGAAGAATGGAACTTTGAGTTCCCTAATGATCATAACAGCCCTCTAAGTCAATCTGTTTTCCTCATTAATAATGTATAAAGACCCAAACAGATGCAGATAAGGGATAAAATACCAGTTGCAGGACTAAAGTAGCCTGGATTACATTCTTGTATGTGTCGGATGCTAGCAGCTAAGCTATTTGTTAATTAAGTTGTGAGTGAAATGGAAAGAAACATGCTGTGTTCAAAAACAAAAAACAGCTTCTCTGTGTTTGGATGTTCAGTGTAACGACCATCTTCCTCAGTGTATCGTAGCAACAACAAGCTGAATACAATGTGGATGACAAGGGTCCTGAGGGGAAACACAAGAGCTGCATCTGCTGCTCTCAGCCGCCCACTCCTCCATAAGTGTCACCCACGCGTCCCCCGTCCTACCCCCACGTCATCCAGGCACAAATCTCCCGTCTATGACTCACAACGGAGACAGCTCCACGAGGGCTCCCTCAGATCAATCGAATTCACTCTGCAGCTTCTATTTTTGGTCGTCTATGGAGTCTCAGTCTCATTAAGTCTCTTTAAGTGGGATTGCCCTTTAAAGATGAGCACCGTGTGATAAACCGTGACCGTGAGTGGAGCTGTACTCGCTCCTAATTTAGACACAAATCTGTTGATGTGTGGTGTCAATTCCTCCTGGAAATATTAGCAAATGTTAATTAGCAGCGTTAATTGGAGTGAGCCTGCCAGCTTTTAATGGATGACTACTCGTATTAACAAGAACAAAAAACAGCAGAGGAAAGTCAAAACCTTTGATATTAAAACCAACATTTTTTTCATTTGCTGAAGATGAGTCCTGAATCGGTTAAAAGCAGAGATGGCAAAAGTACTCACTTTCCGTACTTGAGTAAAAGTACAGATACTTGTGTTAAAAAAAATACTCTGGTAAAAGTGGAAGTACTGATTAAACTTCTTTACTCAAGTAAAAGTAACAAAGTACAGGCTTGTAAATTTACTTTAAAGTATAAAAGTAAAAGTAGAAACCACTTTTTCATGCCGTTGCCTACATTTTAAATGGATGTCTGCCAATAGGACTAGATCTCCGTTGTGTTCATTTTCAATCATCTCGGCCGGGTCCATGCTACTATGCTAACGCCACCGCCACCAAGCTGCAATGATTTGCCGCTAATGAATACCACCGAATCTGTAGGATTCATCTTGTAGTAAAAGTGCCAAATGTGCAAACGTAGATTCCCATGCAATTAGATTGAATTTGGTATTGATGACGTGAAAAAATAATAACGTAACTCCGTTGAAATGATTCAAAACTAAAGTAACGAGACAATTTTTAAAATGTAAGGAGTAGAAAGTACAGATATTTGTGTAAAAATGTAAGGAGTAGAAGTAAAAAGTTGCCATAAAAAATAAGTAGTAAAGTAAAAGTAAAAATATCAAAAAAAATCTACTTGAGTACAGTAACAAAGTATTTGTACTTCATTACTTCCCATCTCAGGTTAAAAGAAAGGTGCATTTGGACATTTCAAACGGAGCACCGAGTTTTCAGGTGTTCATCCATAAATGATAACTGTTAAAAAAAGTAAACCTCGATACCCATCAATTCTCTCATGTGCAGTTTTCTGTTGCCTTGCAAACTGTTTAACCCGCCCACATTCTTACCCCTTTCAATCACCAACTTCTATTTACTTTATAAAGTTAATTTAAATAAACAAAAAGTCCATCTTGGCCTGTATTTCCTCCAGCCTTTGGAAAGCACTTTCAAAACCCTGCTTAAAAAGAACAACTCAGACAAAGTAATCTTTGTTTTCTTTTGCTTTTAAGGCACTTTTCCTGTTATTAAAATGTACTATAAGCTAGTAGTAGATTTATTTGGTACATTTTACACATTGTTGTGCATAACTGTGCAGTGAAAGGAAAAGGTACCTGATTTTAATTTTGTTTTTTAAATATATATCTGAAAAGTGTGGTTGCATTTGCATGGATCGCATTGATTCATCTCTATTTCTACAGCTGTCTCAGGCTTTCTCTCATCCTTATCCTTAAAGATAAGGATGTGGTGAGATCTAAGGGAGGTTGGACCGAGACCTGCTTTGAACATCAGTTTTAAAATCTTGCCACATATAATCACATTTAGGACTGGAATTCGGACGGTCTACTCTAACACATCTATACGGAGCCCCTCTGATGACATGGTCAAAAAAATGTTTTTAATTGTTACCGTCTTTGCCGCAGTAGTATTTCGTGGCCACGCAATAAGTATAATATGCGCACTAAATACTTATTAATAATATTAATATCATTCCTGGACAACTGGGTAAGCAAATCGAGCGCGCCTTCTCTAAGGTCTAAGGCGCGCTCGCTTTACTCTACCCAGTTGGTCTCCGCCAGTCACATGACATTTGTTGCTAAGACGCCATTTTAGGTGGAAAAGGTAGTGTAAACAACCGCAGCATAGCTAAACGAAGGACTAAAGGCCCCGTTTACATAGCAGCCTGTCCGAGATAAGTCATTACAGTTAACATAAGCCTGAAAACAGGCGGATTTATTGATATTATTAATAAGTATTTCGTGCGCACGTTATACTTATTGCGTGGCCACGAAATACTACTTCGTACGCACAAAATACTACTTCGTGGCCACAATTAAATTTTTTTTTGACCATGTCATATGAGGGGCTCCATACATCTATATGCTTTGATCTATATTTCACATTAATTCTATTTCTATATCACCAATTCACAGCACATGTCATCTCATTGCACTTCACAGAGACACTTTAATTAGAACATCCGGGCAGAGTGGTTAAAGGTTCCTCCTGTATGAACATTTGGCATCAGTAGATATTTCCTTGCATTGTGTCATCGGCTCTACAGCAATCCTTCACATCAGGCATGCATGCAGCAACAGGGGAGAGGAAAACTCATTTTTGACAGAAAGAAACGTGCAGAACGAGGCTGAGAGTGAGCAATCGACTCAGGGTTCAAGGATACAGAAGCAGACATACAAGAGGAACATATGGGCTCTGATCTGTAAATACCTGTTATGTTTGAAGAGTTTAAACCCGTTTTCATGTCCATACATACTCCTTTCAACTTTCTAACAACATGGACAGACTGAGTGCACTGACGTGTTACAGAAAAAAAAAAAAAAAAGTTTATAACATAAGAAGAAAGAACATAAAGTTATGTGTTGAGCTAACAAATACTGCAGAATGAAAGAATAAAGATATATAACAGAATGATGATGGGCTTAACCCCCCACCCCCCGACAAAAGAATAGAAGCACAGTAAAACTGGGTGCGTCTCAAATGTGAAACACAATATGAATAAACATTGTGAATTAACCGATCTATCTTCAAGCATCACACGACAACCATCACCAAGACTTCTATAATGCAGTTTGACTGGCTTTGGTCATTCATGGACGTGACAGTGACTGCTGCTTATGGAAAGCCAAATGGTCCGATTACTGTTTTAATTCTCTACATGGTAGAAACCACAAGTAATTGGACCATTTGGCTCTCCATAGCTGCTGCGCAACGTCCACACTCACCACATCAGCAGGGTTGCCAGATGTCACTGACTCATGTTTTCCAGCCCAAAACATTTTCATAAATCTCGCCCAATTTGAACCAAAGTCTATTGATGTCTGAGGCCATAAATCTAAAGAAAAACATTTTTTTAACCCATATACGGCCATCCTAAACTACCAGATTGGGAAACATCCCAGCCTGGCAACAATGAACCTTAGACATTAGCCTTTAGATGCAAAACCCCATCATGCACCGCAACATATTTTTGCAAAATATTCTAGCCTGGCTGTGTGTTTCCTGGATGGGGCCGCCTTTTACAGCTGCTTTTTCTATGTCTACTCCTGTCTCCTTGAACCCCAGTGGGCCTCAGCAGATGGCCGCTCACACTGAGGCCTGGTTCTGCTGGAGGTTTCTTCCTGTTCAAAGGGAGTTTTTCCTCTCCACTGTCGCTACCAGCATGCTTAGTGTGAGGATTGCTGAAGATTCACGAGTCGATGCAATCAGCTGGTTTTCCTTAGATAGAAAACTTTTGAATCAATCTGACTGGATGATCTGGTGAACTGGAAAGTGACCTGAGATGACATGATGTGAATTGGTGCTATAGAAATAAAACTGAATTGAAATTAAAAGCCTTACCCACCGGGCAAATCACAGTTTACCAGTCTGAGCCTGGTTCAGGATAACCTGAGCCACTCTAACTCAGGAAGCTTTATCGGGGAAAAAGGAAAGTTTTAAGCCTAGCCTTGCAAAGTAGACAGGGTGTCTGCCTCACGGACTAAAACTGGTAGTTGGTTCCACAGGAGAGGAGCCTGATAACTAAAAAGATCTGCCTCCCATTCTACTTTTAGAAATTCACTAGGAACCACTAGTAAACCTGCAGATGAGAGTAGTAGTCTTTTGGAACATAAAGAACGATCAATTATAAAATGGATCCTGGTTACCCGGGGCTTTATGCACCAAAAAAAGTATTTTAAAGCATTTTGGATCAGCTGATGGCTTTTAATTTAGTTGACTTCTTGATAGCAGGATTACAATCGTTCAGCATTGAAATAAAAATTAAATTTTCATTTTTAAGCATTTTGTGGCCTCTAATAGGTTATTTCCAGGATTGTTCTCAACAGAGCAACTCTCCCACATGTTGCTTTATCCCCACAAATGGCTTGTTCTAAACTAGAAATCCTCATTTTTTTTTTTAACAGCAGCTTTTATCTTTCCTCTCATCAATAAAGAGCTGATTTGTCAAGTGAATGACTCATATTATTCTGTTAAAAGATTTCCCACTTCAGCTGTGGATCTCTGCACCCCCTCTTAATGCTATCATTGGCCTCTTGATAGCTTTTCTTTATTCAGCCTGCTGGTTTAGGCGGATATGCTATGTCTGTGCTTATAAAATGGTTTGAATCTGTGAGATCTTAAATCTTGAGATTTTCTGTAACCAAATCCTGATCTATTCAGCTGCATCTGTAATGAGATTAAATCACACAGAGAGGGACTCTATATACTAACTGGTTGACTTCTGAAAACATTGAGATTTAATTAGTTTTCAAAATTAAGGGTTCTCGATAACTGAGAAAAAAAAAAATATCGTGTGAATAATTTGTATGGTTCTGTATTTGTCCGTATAATGTTACTTTTATAACCCCTAATGGAAACTGCTTAAGATTGGTTTCCCCTTTCCGATATACTCATAGCTTTACTCAGAATTATTTGATTACTGTTAACTAGGCTGTAGATACCATGTGATCAAGATGTCTTCCACATTTTTGACCCCCCTGTCCCCAATACAATTGGATTTTCGGTAAATAAGAGTGTCCTTTAAAGGCCAAATAAAAGTAAACTAAATTCAATAAAAAGCTTCAGGAGCTTTTTGTAATAGTCTTCGACCAATTTTAACTAATTTATCGAAATATCAGATTAGAAGAAGGGACGTCATGCTAAATTTCTTTGCCTAATTGACTTCTAGTTAAAATAATTTAATCATACCCAAACTTTTCTGAAGAGAAACAGAGATACTTTGGTTTAAGTTTATTAAACTCACTATTAAAAAAATAGATAAATTTCAGCTTCATTTAATGCACAATTGTACAGGGTTTAAAAGGACAAATAAACAACTGAGTCAGCAACGGAAAGCAATGGATTCCAGATGAAATCTGTCCATCAGTCATATAAGACAGCTATAGGAGAAGAACTGGAGGCCTTTGCATGGTTATGTACTTCAGACGACTCAGTGGGAAAAGTACAACATTACAATAATCAATAAAGCAACTGAAAATGAGCTGAGTGGTCATCCTACAGTCCATAAAGGCAAAGGTTTGATTCTAATTTTCTCCTTCATGTCAGTATGCTCCTGGGAAAGGCACTTAACCCCTTATGTATTGACATATATGTGTAAATTTGAAAGTGAGGTAAAGTGGTTGTAATGTAAACTGCTTGGAGTGGTCAGAAAGACTTTAAAAAGAAAATGCAAAAAAAAGGTTTGTTGTTTCCTGTATTATAAGTTTTAGGAAAAAATAAGATACGTTTATTCATATACCACATTTCTGTAACACAACAATCAAAAGTACTGTACATGTGAAGAAAAAGAAAAGTACATTGCAGTTGCATAAAAGGAACAGAAAATATCTAAATAGATAAAAAATGAATAATTCAAATAAGAATATTTTTACTAAATAAGATAAACATTTTGGGTTTTCTTTTAAGTAAATTCTTATGGGTAGCTGTTCTAGTCGCATATGCATAGCAGCTCTACGTCTCTCATGACTTTAGTCACCCTCAGCTCCAGGACGTTCTAAAGGAGTAGCTACAAGGAGCTGGTACATCAACCAGCACTGCAGCAGCATCATCCCGGACAAGCCCCCAAATATCTTACAGTCCTAAATTAAAGTGGCTCACAGGAGAGAGAACATATCAAGATCAGGCTAGTAGCAATGGATGAACAGAGATAGTACATAAATATGTTTGGAAACAAACTAAAAACAAACTACGGTAAATGAGGGAAGTTCTCTCCAAAATAGACAATCCAAGCTGTTGTGCTTTGGCTCCGAGTTTCTTCTCTGCCTATTTAAAATACAACAAGCAAAAAATTAAAACCGGACTATGGTAAACTCCCAAATGAAAAACAAGTAAGCAAACAACAGAGATTGGTTCAAAGGGCAGTAGTACAGAGGAAGTAAGACCAACAAGAGAAATAACTAAAGACAGAAACGTGGAGGAGGGAAGGACAGATTTATAGATAGACATATAGCTAGATAGATTTCTAAGATTATCCAAGGAAGTGGATACCCATCCAATTCAAGCATCATTGGGTGATTATTTGTGTATTTTCTTTTAGTTGTTTCCAATGGCCAGGTGGCTTGAAGATCAATATATAAAAAAATTGGAGCCATTACAAGGATGCTAATTTTTTCAAAACCAAGTTAACAAATAACAACAGGCAAACAAACTGTAGTGAACCTCTAACTGCTAATTAGACAAAATGGTGATGTGGCCCAGAGGCCCAGATCCACTATTTCAGGGAGAAATGTGGAGGTTATGAAGAAATGTTTCCATGTATTCATAATCTGCTGTCAACTCTTCTTAGAAAAGCTGCGTTACACGTGGACACATAAAGCATGAGCAACATCCACACAGAGACAAGATTAAGTGTAACCAAAGTATTTTGTTGTTTAGGTTGTGCATAAGAACAGTTCTGGTATTTTAGAAGAGTATAAATAATTATTTTTTTAAATTGAATTCCAGAGTGGAAATAGTCAGATATTGCTGGTTTCATGTTACAGCATGCACCTTTAAAAAAAAACAAAAAACTATGACATTGTAGTTCATTGTGAGCCTCATGCGCCAGTGAACCATAATGGTGCTGTCGACCTTGCATGAACTGTTTGTGTTTTTGTCCGGTGGTTAGTGTCATGAACCGAGGACAGATGGACCCAGTATTCAGGAGAGACAGTCAGTAGGAAAGTTCAAAAGATTTATTAAAATAAAAACAAAACAAAGCGGAGCTGTGGCTCGCGGACACTGCAGGCGAGGGGGGTGGGGCACCGCCCAATCTCAGACACTCTAGGAAGGAAACACAGGTAAGTGACCACGATAAACTGATGTATGATTTTCTGGGTTGGTCACTTACCTGGTTTAACAGTCCAGACCACGAGTGTCCCCAGTGCTGCAGTCCCAGAGGTCATGCTGGAAGCCGATCCTGGTGAGGGATCCAGAACAGACAGAAACAGGCAGGATCCAGATCAGGCGGCAGGGAACAGAAACAGGTGGCAGGATCCAGACTTCCAGGCATCCACAGGCTCCCAGGAGGGTTCAAAGTCTGACTAAATCAGGAAGCATGACCGGTGGTCACGCATATTGCGAGCATTACAGGATCAGGTGCACAGGCAGGCACAGTGGAAGAGGGTAGCTCTAGACAGGACGTGGAACCGAACTTGAAGCAGACTTAAACTGGTCTCCCTCCCCTGAGCCAGGCCATTGATAAAAACTGAACCTCCCCACATATAGAGCCAAAAACCCAGAGGACTCCGTGGGGGAGGAACAGTGGATGATCAGGAGACGAGACAAACACTAAAACCCTCTCTCCACTGGCTGCTAGGATCCAGGACATGAACCATGAACTAAGGCCCCGTCCACACGAAGTCAAAATGAACACGAAACGCTAATATTTTCCAGAACGTTTGTCGTAAAGACGGAGATGTAAAATAAATGTGATCGATCACATGAATGCATGAAAACGCTGCAAAATGTATGCCAGGCCTGTAAGTGGCGCTGTGGTGCCAAAGCAAAAACAGGCGAAAACAGGCAACGAAATGTTGGGCATGCGCACTAATATTTATACATGGTTGCCCTGCGGGTCCATTTT
>JAGKQL010004692.1:0-13502 GCA_018398635.1 Cyprinodon brontotheroides
TAGATAGATAGATAGATAGATAGATAGATAGATAGATAGATAGATAGCGAAATGCCCCATCTTCACAGTGAATTAGAAAAATTTCATCACTCCTCCTACATGGTGTTTTTACTGAAAAAGTATGTTTAGTTTTCCGTCAACATCTCACCTATCAAGCCAAAGAACAATGTTTTAGGGATCTAAAACATACTGCTATTGGTTTTTAGCAAGAAGATTCTTTATCATATTTTAGTTATAAGCTTAAAACTTTCCATTTTGATAAAGCTTATATTTATTTAGGTGGTGTTTACAGTCCAGGTGAGGTTGTCTGTGATGTGCAACCCCAGGAATTTGATGGTGCTGACCACCTCTACAGCTGAGCTGTTGATGAGCAGTGCAGCGTGGTTAGGCCGGTTCTTCCTGAAGTCCAAAATGATCTCCTTCGTCTTCTCCACATTCAGGATCAGGCTGTTTTCTCTCCACCAGCCCACCAGCTGCTCCACCTCCTCTCTGTAGTCCTGGTCATTGTCATCTCTGATGAGGCCTGCCATCATAGTGTTTTCTGCAAACTTCACAATGTCATTGGTGGTGAACCTGGTTACACAGTCATGTGTCATCGGAGTGAACGGCAGGGGCTTCAGGATGAAGCCCTGAGCGAGCCTGTGCTTAGGGTAATGACATCAGAGGTGTTCTGTCCAACCCAGAACCTCTAACGTTATGATTTCTCTGCTTTTTCTAATAGTAGCTTCATTTACTCTGTTCCTGTTTGGATGTGACCCTGAGCTTGGCCTGTCTTTCAGTACAGTCCTGGTTCACAGACTGTGGCTAACGGTATGTGCTCTCTTTCATCCTTCCACATGGGAGTTGGCTCAGAGCTTGTCTGCTTGGCTATGTGTTTACAGGATGGGGTCAACTGTGGAGCTGATTGGCAGTGCCTTTTGTATCTCTGCTTCTTTTTTTTATGTCTGCTTCTGTCTCCTTGAATCCCAGTCAGCCTCAGTAGATGGCCACTCGCCCTGAGCCTGGTTCTGCGGAGGTTTCTTCCTGTTAAAAGGGAGTTTTTCCTCTCTGCTGTCGCTACAAGCATGCTTGGTGTGAGGGACTGCCTTCAAGTAAATGAGTCAATGAAATCAGCTGGTTTCCTTGGATAGAAAACTTTGAATCAGTTTGAATGTATGATCTGGTTGAATTTGTCTCTGTAACATACCTTGAGATGACATGTGTTTTGAATAGGCTCTATTAAAAAACTGAATTAAATTAAATCATTTATCTCTCTCAAATAAGCCAGAGCTGTTCAGTCTTTTTCTAGGAGTCTTTTCATAAACTGAAGCCTGAAGAATGAAGATTAACCTCTTGAGGATTTTACAACATTAAACTATCTGAAATGGAGGTTTGAGTTCCAGGAGTTGCTCATCCAGGATGACTGAACCGCTGTCTTCATATTTTTTTTTTTTGTAAATAACAGTATAACTGTGAAATAAGACTTCAAACTTTGGAAATGAGTTGTAACTTTTCCCAGATTAAAAGGGAAGAAAAAAATGCCTCCCTGAAGTCATAGCAGATTTTCGGACATCAGAGCTGCACAATGTATGAATCAAAAAGCCACGGCATGGATTAGTGCCGGAAGTTTATTTTTTTAAACTTGAATTGGTAAGAAACAATATATATTCCAAAAATACTGGATCACATCACCTGTCTATCTGTTTGAGATTCAGAGTAGAAAGGCTGAGATAAACCATGATCCGAACCTTTGGTGATAAAGCACATTTTGAAACTTCAAAAGACTCTAACTTTATACAAACATCCAAATGATGTTTATGAAGATACTAAAGTGATTTAGCATGGTATGACATTTTGTTAGGTATGTGCCGCTTAGTCCTCGTCAGGGTTGTGGTGGGGCATCTGCCTATCTCCGGCAGTCTACAGGGGAGAGGCGAGGTACACCCTGGACAGGTCGCCAGTCTGTCGCAGGGCAACACAGATACACACAAAGACACACAGCCATTCACTCTCACCTAAGGGAAATTTAGAGAAACCAATTAACCTAACAGTCATGTTTTTGGACTGGGACAGGAAGCCAGGGTACCCATAGAGAATCCACGCATGCACAGGGAGAACATGCAAACTCCATGCAGAAAGACCCCGGGCCAGGAATCGAGCCCAAAAACCTTTGCAAGGCAACAGCGCTACCCACTTCTACACCGTGCAGCCCTGATATGTGAATCATTCTCATAGAAAAAATCATTGCAATAGGTCTTGACACAATAAAAATTATATCTATCCTCATTTATGGTCCAGATCTACTTTAGACTTTGTCATTGTGTTTGTCTGCAGGTGGCACAACGGTTAGAGCACACAACCCATGGATAGAGGCCTTAGTCCCTGACGTGGCTGACCTGGGTTCGAAGCTGACCTCTGGTCCTTTGCTGCATGTCTCTCTCCCTCTCTCATACCCCCTTTCCTGTCAGCCTACTGTCGAAATAACAAGCCAGTTGTGCCGCAAAAACTAAAAAAATAAATAAATAAATAAAACATTTAATTGTGATAAAATGTTAATGAGGAAATGGCCAACACACCTGCTCAAACACTTGCATTTGGTCAACTGAACGATTGCCAGGTACAGCATTCACATCACTAGGTTTATTCAGGGTACCAGTTTATGTAATGGGTAAAGTGAGAACATCTACACCTTCAGTTAACGCAGTGTTCTAAAACAGATTGTTTAAGGGTCATTATTGTCTAATTCTTTGTTGCAAAGAAGCATAAAGAAGAAAACCAGTCTCATAATGTTTCTGCTGCTACTTTGTCTCTTTACTACTTAACATAGTCCCACAAGACATTTTTTTGGATTCATGCTTTTTGTTTTTCCTCTTTTCCTTTTCTTCTAACCAAAAGAGCTGCTCTTACATCACATCCTCTCCCCATGCTTTCGGTAAAATGGGAGGGCCACACATTAACAAAGCAAGAGAACCACTCTAGGATCTGGGTGAACTATTCAGAGACCAGTATTTGTAACCTTTCCAGGATCTGATTCTGGTGACCTGGACTGGGTTCACCTCGGCATGTAGAAGAAACTGGACTCTGGCTCCAAAGGGGTTTAAGAGCTGGTTTAATCTCGGAGTAATGTTGTGAAATCCATTTCAAGTTTCCACCTATTTCTCCCAAGGCTTTATATGTCCATCATGTTTCTCTAATACCTAGATCCCGTAGGGCCATCACCAACTCTTAACACAATCCACTGCATTGCCTCCCTTTGAGCCGCTGACCCTGATCTTTCTCATCTTTAATTGCCAACATCCCTACAGCAAGCTGCCGCCATCGTGCTTTCCTGTAAAGCGATAATTACACACTCTGAATTATTAACAGTCATTATCAAAGCTTTGTGCTTAACTTGTTTTGTTGTGGTGTTAGGTTCCTGTGATCTTGGGCAGTCATTACTTATTAACAAACTGGATGCTTTTCCCCAAGTCGCCGCCTGTCCATGATGAGCGGCTTTAATGACGCACTCATCCTGTTTGCCCCAATCTCTATTTGCAGCTAAATGGCAAAAAATAATATTGGGGTTGCACTTAGGGGGATTCAAAAGCACGGTAAAAATGACTATTTATTGGCCTCATATTAAATCATTATCATAAGGGGAAATTAATTAAACCACTATTTTTCTGCAGTGTTTACATAACCAAGAAGTGTTTTTTTTTTTTCTTACTTTTAAGTATGGCAAAGAAAGTTGTTTAGTTTAGTCATAAATTGAATTTAATCCAGGAAGATAAAACAATAGAACAAGTATAAGTACCCTGATAGGGCAGTCATGTATTTCTTTAAGATGGGGAGTTTGATATAAAAAATGTTTAATGATTTATGAATCTATTTAATTCATTTTAGAACAATTTTTATGAGGATTACCTTAGAAATATGTATTGTCTTTATAAAATAAAGGAGTGACATCACACATCACATATACATTAAAGTATAATATAAATGAAAGGTTACTGTTTAAAAGAGTACTTAAAATGAAAAATTTATTTTCTCTTTTTTAGTTCTTAAGCAAGAAGGTTCCGAGTTCGATTCCTGGCCCGGGGTCTTTCTGCATGGAGTTTGCATGTTCTCCCTGAGCATGCTTGGGTTCTCTCTGGGTACTCTGGCTTCCTCCCACAGTTCAAAAACATGAGTGTTAGGTTAACTGACTTCTCTAAATTCTCCTTAGGTGTGAGTGTGTATGTGAAGGGTTATTTGTCCTGTGTGTCTCTGTGTTGCCCTGAGATGGACTTGCGACCTGTCCAGGGTGTACCCCGTATCTCGCCGATAGACAGCTGGAGATAGGAAAGGCACCAACACCTCTTGCGACCTCGCTTGGGATAAGCGTGACAAAAAATGTTTGTAGAGCAGAAAAACCTTCAGATTGTCTTCTGAATGCAAAATTTTCAGTTTATTGTGTTGTCCCATCCTAAACGTTAATAATAAACAACCCTAGGGTACAAACAGAAGTTTTTGAACCACACTTTGTGACACCATTTGAGAAGTTTTTTTTTTTTTGTAATTATATAAGAGCTAAAATCTGTTTATTCTTTAAAAAAAAAAAAGAAATGTGCCTTAAACATGTTTAGTTCATTTTCATAGGGTGCTTCAAACAGTGAAATCTAAACCCCCTTTTGAATTAATAAACCTTTAAATGTCTAAAAGATTGACCGGTTAGAGTTAAATGCCTTAAACAAGGGTAACAGCAGCAAAAAAAAAAAACAGAAAGAAAAACTTGATGGTTCCAAGAAAAAAACTGACCAAGTTCATTTTAATTGTATACCACTGATCAATAAAATTATATAGTATGGCATATAAACCTTTCAATTTACAAACATGTTATTCAGACTTTCATACAGTATTAGAGCAGAAACCGGGTTAGCTCCTAGACAGGTTTAAAACCCTTTCCTAAATTTAGACTTTCAGATGAATGCTTGTACTCATGTAGTGCAGAAATATCTCCAGTGACCTTCAAAAACAACCACCTGACTCTAAACATGGCCCTATCCAAATGGGATTAGGGTATGGAAATAGTAAGACAAACACTGAGGGCAGAAACCGTGTCAGACAACTGTGACCACCGCGCCCTCGTCTAACCCCTCCCTGCACTGAGAAGCCTCCCTGAGACAAACAAGAAGAGGGAAAAAAAGTGAACATATCAAGAAATCATGTCAGAGACTCAGGCTAGGACTGTGCACAGAGCGCTTTAATATGCACTTAAACAAATCACACACAGGTTGAAGAGAGTCGGGCGGACCGCAGCTTATCAACATGGGACACTCTTTTGCACATGCAAATGTGGTGTTTGTGTAAGTGGCTTGTCAAACTGGAACCAGAAACAGAGACAGGGCCAGAATGAGTCTTCAGCTGCAAGACCTCCACCCAACCAAAACCTCAACATGAACCTACTTTGCTCTTCTTTTATCCTTCTTTCCGCTCCGTTGTTACTCAATTGCTTGCGGCTTTGTGCTTTCAAAGTTCACCGGCTCCATGTGACAGCACACTACGAGAAAGAAGTTTGTCAGGTTTGGATCATCGAGGAAGCGTAATAGCACATCAACAAGTTACAAGATTAACAGTAGGTTCTAGAAATACTGATTATATTGGGTGTAAGACACCAAGATAATAAAAGGAGAAGAATTTTTTACACCTAAAGATTTAATCAGTATAAAGCTCTTTCAAATAAACTTAGCTTTTACTTGCTGGCTAATTTATAAAGTCTGTGTTGCTTGGACTCTCCATGAGATTTGCCTGCTTTACACTCATAGTAAAAATCTTGTCTTTTACCATATTTGAAACGTGGTCTACAGGATTGATATCGAGTGGCTGAAGACCTGTCGGAGTACATAGGACTCAGTGTCATGGACAGGAAACCAGAAATTATTTTGGTGCTAGAAGTAGCGTTTCATGTGGTCTAATACACATGGATAGCAGCAATACTAAGCTTTGTCGTTAAGATGATGCTTAGTTGGTAGGAAGGGGCCTAAAGTGGGTCTGGTCCAAGCTTATGCTATAAGCAGAAAAATAAAGTTGTTGTTTATGCCAACTTTTGATCCTGTTAACCTAACAGCTTAAACAGGGATTCATCAAACCAGGAAAGATCTTCCATTTTGTTATTCAATTCAAATTCAATTTAGTTTATTTCTATAGCACCAATTCACAACACGTCATTTCAAGGCACTTTACAATTTAACCAGATCATCAAATTGATTCAAAGTTTTATATCTAAGGAAAAGCAGTTCATTTCGATTCATTGACTCCAAAGGCAATCCTCACACTAAGTATGGTTGAAGCGACAGTGGAGAGGAGAAACTCCTTTTTAACAGGAAGAAAACCTCCAACAGAACCAGGACTCAGTATAAGCGTCTATCTGCCATTATTATGTTATGACTATATTTAATAAGCAGGTGTGAATTGTAGCCTCTGTTTAATTGTTTTGGATGATAAAAGAGACATTCAGTGTAGGCTTAAGCTGCCATAACC
Organism: Cyprinodon brontotheroides; assembly: GCA_018398635.1. Classification (NCBI taxonomy): domain Eukaryota; kingdom Metazoa; phylum Chordata; class Actinopteri; order Cyprinodontiformes; family Cyprinodontidae; genus Cyprinodon; species Cyprinodon brontotheroides. Next base: position 6,478 of record JAGKQL010004692.1, read on the forward strand.
CATCTACTTCAAGACTACCCATAAGTACTGTATACTTCCAGGGATCATATACTCCATAGATATTTTTAGTGACATTTGAGCTCTTGTTGGCTTTCTGTCCTCTTAAACCAGACTTCCCTGTCTCTTCTGATTTCTTCCTTCTGCAAAACAGTTTTATCCACATGCTGTCCACTAGATATTTTGTTTTTTCAATACTTCAATGTAAACTATAGACATTTCGGTAGATCAGCAGTAAATTATATATTAATGACCTCATATGTTACTTAAGCACATAGCACTTAACATGTAGTAAATAAAAAAGGATTTACTCATTATGCCGAATGCTAGAAATGGCTCTATCAGGAGAACAGTCTCACCTTTATGATTGATCAAGCTAATCATTAACTGGTCAGGGACACTGATAGTTATCCATAAAGCATTGAACCACAAGACAAAAGACAGTATGGTGACTCTTCAGTTTGTCAGCAACAACAACAAAATATTTCATTATTGTGCTTTTCCAATATTGTAGTTTTGTGCAAATCTACATCTGGGGACTAATATTAGCAGATTGGGCTACTGAAAATAACAAGCAGGTAATGTCATTTCATTGCAGAAAGCCTAATGTTGTATTCACAGCCAACACAAATGAGGGAATCAGAGTGAATGATCCACAAGTTCTCCCTATGTGGAGTCACATTCAGGAGTGTAGTGATGCAGAGGGCACATTTCTGGTGATACCAATAGTGCAGCTAGGACAGACAGAGCAAGCCACACAAAGGTTATTTTGAAACATTTTTTCTGTCATTTCTCTATGCTTCAGCCAATCAGCAAGTGGATGTGATTACATGGGATGATAGAGAGCCATAGAGACTAAACTATTTTTAATCAAAATGGAAAATAGAAAAATGTATGTAGACACACTGAAGATATATATTTAGAAGAGCTATTACGTACAGATATATATATATAGAAGAGCTATTACGTACAGATATATATATAGAAGAGCTATATGTGTATATATATTTTATCACTTTTTATTCTTATTTTTGATCTTTATTATATTGTATAGTTGGATGTGTGTATATATCATGTAAAACTGTAACTAGAGCGTGTAACAAAAGTAATTTCCCTCTGGGATTATTAAAGTATTTCTGATTCTGATTCTGATGAAATAAGGAATGTACTTAAGAGGTTTGTGAGTGGCTTTAAAAAAGCCACTTTAAGTTTTCCCTAAGATGTATTGTTTCATCATTCTTTATTTGTCCTCCTCTTGTAGCTCCATCTCTGGCCTGCTCTAGTGCTCTCTCTGCCCGGCCTCTTGGACTGCGCTCTCCCTGAGCTCCAGAACACCTCCTCCCTCTGCCATCGTTTGGCTGGTACGTCTTTGAACCCAGATAACTGTTTCAGATCCTGGAAAGATGGAAGTACTGCAGGAAGCAACTAGTTGTTGCTTGATCTAACTGGTTCATGTACAGGACCAAAGAGCCATAACTGTTTCCTGAAAAAAAAAGTTTTCATCAGTATTGCAACAAAATTCTTATCAGCCTTTAAGAAAGGTGTAGAGAATTTATGTTGACTAGCAAAGTGTGTTTGACTTTATAATGTGAGTTGTTCAGTCCAGTTAAGCTACAATCAGCTGAGCTTTGCCCGGCTCATTGTTGGCTTTCCAATGCTTCGGGGATCTTCTAACTTTTTTTCTAACTTTTTACTTATTTTTTTAGCCCTTTTTGTTTTCTTGTGAAAACCAAATCTATTAATCACTGTTTACATATGTTTTTTTTATTTTTTTTATTGACACCTTTCCAGTGAAAAGCCAAAAAGAGAACCTAAGTTTGTTCAAACAGTACAAATCCTGATTCATAGACATCTTGCTTTTTGCTTGTAATTAAGAAAAAAATAAAATCTGGGAAATAAAAGGTTTCAGTCTGATAGTTCCATCAATTAATCAGATGTGAAATCTGTCTTATACAGTGTAGTATTAAACATAATAACTACGTTATAACGATTTATTAAGTGTACAGGATCCTGCCTACTATTTCACCACCATGGAACCCAACACAGAACCAATAAATATAAACTCATCCGAAAAAAAGCAGGATAACTCAGAGACCATAAATATTGTAACTAATCATTTGCTCACATATATACAACACATTTTAGGAAATAAATTTTTTTCACATTTTATGCACGCTTTTTTTTTTTTTAGAAACTCCCTTTAATCTGGTTATTTTATTTATTTATTTTACCTGCCAAGTTTGCTGTTTAGAAAAAGAAAGGCTGCTCTACAAACATGTAGTCTTTTTCCCAAAAAGACCACAAATCAACACGACTAATACATTTTTCTTGTTTTTTTTTTTTTTTTCTTTTTACTGTCACAAACTTTTTAAATTTACCCTTCACATAATCTTGTAAGTCTTTGGATTTGAAATGAAGGCCTGATTTAACAAAAGATTGATGGAGAATTTTTTATGCTTGAATTTACCCTGATCAAAAATGGTGCAGCAAAGTCAATGAATGTTCATTCTTAAGCATTCAGGGAAACTTTAAAGATGCAACATGTTTAGAAGACCTGATCAGCAGCTAAACTCATCAGAATATCAAACCTCTGACATTAAACAATAGGAAAAGATGCTATCATGCTGAATTACAATCTGAATTATTTAGGCATATAAAACTTGTGTTTTAAGTCTCTTTATAGTCCACCTATTGTCCTTCCCAAATGAAGCAGAAATTAGAGATAAAAAAATACAGTTCAATGATCTAAGACTTTTTATTTTCACCAAATAATCTGATGTTAAAAAAAAATATACTTTTTTCTCACTCCCGATTCATTCATGATCTTGTCCCGAGTCTTTGCATGTCAAATCCTCCCCCATTAGTCTTAACCCATCTCTTCCTATTTCCTTTCGATCTATGTCTTTTTTAGTCTCTGGACTTTCCTTTTCCCCTTCTTTAGTCATGGTAACAGATCTACTCGGCTCCCCCTCTTCTCTGCATTCCCTGCGTCGAACAAATGGGTAATAAGCACCACTTTGTATATGGCTCCTTTCTCAGATCCAGAGTGAAGAGTCTGATTAAATAATCATTGGAGGAGCGGTGCGCGTGCGGCTTCCCCCCTCCCCGCTCCTCACCTTGGGGACATATTGTCCCCTGTCACTGAAACCTCGGGGACAGAAGGCTCCGCCATGGGGAGGCTCAGTGGGAGTGCGGGGAGCTGATGAAATGAAGATCGGGTAATGAAGGCATGGCCCATGGCTTCCGTGGCTCCGCCATATGTTTCACCAAATGCAAATTGCCCCCCTATTCAAACAACTTTTTCATCTTGATATATGCAAATGTGTTTATAAATACTGCCTTATAAATATAGCATTACAGTTTGTAGAGAGGCAGCTCAAAGTCGATTTTGTGTAGCACACTGATGTTGGAACACAGGGCTGCAGCGCAGCGTGGCAAGCTTTAACGAACAGGCTACCAACCTGGCAGTGGCTAATGGAGTCCTGGGGGACAAGATGTAAGGTGGTCAAACTGGGAGCAGAAGCTGCTAACCAATAAAAACAGGCCTCAGCAAACGTTTTGTCCAATTAAGTATAACCAAGCAATCACTGGGGCCAATCAGAAACCAGAAAGGACACATTTGAGAAACAGAGCTGCCCACACTATGAACAGTTCACATTTCAGTAATGAGGATCATTTTTTATCATTTTATAGTCTTAGACTTTCAGAGACAATTCTTAAGCACCGTGTAGGACTTTACCCAAAACAAAATCTACAATCTATAAAAATAAGTGCAATAACAAACAAAAAGTTCCCAGTGTTTACATGAGCTCAGGCAGGCAGCTCCTGTGGGGTAACATCATCTAAACGCTAAAAGCTCAGATGTTTGTGTGTGTTCTGTGCTTAGAGCGATGAATCCAAAGCGTCAACATCAAAGAGGCAAAATGTTAAATAATCATAAAGCCTTGATTGCACCCTAATTAGCTTGATTGAGCTAAATAGCTAATATATTTCTCTTCTGACCTGGAAAAAAGTTTGCAACACATCTTTATTCTTCTGAGTGAGTAGAAACAATCACATCAAACATCTTTGAACATGCAATTTGTTACCATACTTTATTATTCAGACCACTTGAGGACACATAGAGGGGTTTCTGTTAGGTGCCAGTCAGCATAGAGATGATCAGATTGTAAAATTCCCCCAACAATGCTTGAAAACAGCCTTCTGAGTTGATGTTAGTGTAAAAGCAGCAGTAGCTGGCAGCTGTGGACCACATTATGTATGGCCAATATGGGCCAAGTGGGTCAAACCTATCAGATGTTCCATTCCGAACATTCTCTCTGAAGAAGTAGCTGGTAGTGGATGTGTTGGGTGATGTGTCTTGAAAAGCTTATTGCTTGATTTCTGCTTTTATTTTACCCATATTCCTCATATATTAAATAAAGTTTGTGTCCTTCTGCACTTCAGTCTAGCACCTTTAAGCAAGCTATTTCATTAGTTAACCACTGCCTTAAAACAGAAACCACTGGGTTTAAACCCAAACCACCAGTTTTATACAAAGCACTGTTTACACTCAAACGTCTTTTCTGTTTATTTTTGTTACAATTAAGTATTTCAATAAAAATGCCTCCTAAAAATATTTAAATTCTTCTTTTAGTTTAAATCATTCACTTATTATCTTGACTAATGGCTACTGTTCATATGTTTTTACCTGTTTTCAACTGACAGCAAGAAGATGAGAATATTTGTAGAGCAGAAAAATAAGAGGCTGGTGTTTTGTCACACTACAGTCTTTATTAATGGCATTTCTTTGGCTTATGAAAGGTAGCTGTAAATAATATAATATGCACCACCTATGGGTTGGATTAATTAAGTTTTCTAACATAGAAAGTATTTATGGATCAGTGCCTCTATGTTTTTTTTTTTTATGTCTGCTTCTGTAATCCTTGAACTCCATTCAGCCTTTTTAGAAGGCGGCTCACACTGAGCCTGTGGTTCTACTGGAAGTTTTCTTCCTGTTAAAGGGAGTTTTTCCTCTCTGTTTCTACATACACAAACCAGAAGGGCGTGTCCTGCAAAGTCAATTGAAGCGATGCAATCAAAATTATTTCCTTACATTTAAAACCTTTTGCTCGATCTAACTATGATCTGATTGATTCGTCTCTGTAAAGTCCCCTTGAGATGACATGTGTTGGTGGTCCCTCAGAAAGGTGTGTCACAACTAAACAAGTGCTAGTAAGGTGTGGCTACTTTAATGAAAAAGGTAGGGAGAGAACATAAGGTTAAGGATTGGAAAATAAAAGCAGGGTAAAACTTATGAAAAGTGGTCTGGGGTGGGGATGCATTTCATGCATAAATCCCTTTATCTCACAATGTTAAAAATCCTTTTTAAGAAAAACTTTATCTGGACTACATTTTGATCATCAAAAAATGTCAAAGGTGTTCCTTGGCATGAGTCTCCAACTCTCTTAAAGGTTATATCAAATTAGTTATTACAGACAGACAGACAGACAGGCAGGCAGGCAGGCCGCAAACTTTCCTAAAAACAGCAGGTCAACAGGTCGCTAATCCGTTGTAGGGGCAACACACAGACAAACAACCATTTACACACACACACTCACACCTAAGGATAATTTAGAGAAGCCAATCAACCTAACAGTCATGTTTTTTGGACTGTGGCAGGAGGCTGGAGTACCCATGGAACCCATGCATGGGGGAGAACATGCAAACCCCAAAAGACCCTGGACCAGGAATCAAACCGGAACCTTCTTGCTGCAAGGGAGCAGTGCTACCCACTGCACCACTGAGCCAGCCATATAAATATGATTATTAAATTTTTTAAAATGCATAATTTAATATAGATCTAAAAGAAAAAAAGTTAGTTATGATGATTAGAAGGCACCTGAGACTCTGCTGCAATGGCAAAATAAACATTTTACATTTTTTTGTTCAATTTTAAGCCACCCACAAGTACACTGCTATAGTGTGATGATGCAGTCCTAATATTAATCTAAGTTCAACCGCACAGAGTTCCTCAGGCAGTGAAAATGCTCTCTATGGTATCGTGTCGAGCAGAAATAGAGCTTCCACATACAGAGGAACTTCAGCTTAAGGTATGTTCACCAGCTTTGAATTTATTAAAAAAAGTAGAAATTGTTTAGCATGCCCAAAAGCTGATCTAGATAGGGTGGATGCAAGCTGAAGATGCGCATGGAAATTGAGCAAGAAAAGTGGGTACATATGCAAACCTTTTTTGCATGTGACTTTATGAATATGCAGGTTCTTTTCAAATGTCCAAACCACAGATATTTATGTGTGAATGCTATGCAAACACTAATAACCATTTGTTAAGTGATTTATCAAACTTGAAATTGATTGCAACTACATTTTATGAAAGTCCTTAGCAGCCTACATGCAAAAATGTTTGTGGTCAGTGTGGCTGCAAAAGGAATTGGTCCAATGACTCACTCTGGACCGAGAGTCTGTGTGCATGTAAACATATTTGGATGTCACAAATAAAAATAGCAAAATACATCTGGAATGGCCAGAACAGATTAATGCAGTGGGGAAACAAACCTTCTTTATACAATCAAATCATCATAATCAGATCTGATCACAAAAGTATGACAAATTAACTTTTTAGTATTGCAGCATGTTTATACAAATAACAAAACTAAATGTAGAATAATAGGAAGCTAAAAGGGAACACCTCTAGCATGCGCTGAGAGGTTAAATTCATTTTGTTTTTTTTTGTTTTTAATGGCACTAGTGGCTTGTTTCTTTTCGACAGTGCAGGCTGACAGGAAAGGAGGTATGAGAGGGAGAGACATGCTGCAAAGGACTAAAGGAACCTCCATACATGGGTCGTCTTTTGATGACTATTATTCCACCTGCACGCCCAGAGGAGGTTTAATTCTTTACCACAAGCACTGCAGGAAAAACAGTTATGTTTTAAATTATCATGGGTTTTATTTTGGGTATTACTGCTTACTTTGGTACTTCTGGATGGATGGATGGATGGATGGATGGATGGATGGATGGATGGATGG
>JAGKQL010004693.1:0-13459 GCA_018398635.1 Cyprinodon brontotheroides
TAGAACAGATAATGGATGTCTATTCTATTAACATTTCTCTATCTGGAGAATGTCTCTGTTTTATGTGTTGTCTTTTCAATTCAGAGGGCCCCTGCCTGTGTTTTGCCTAGGGCCCCAAAGTTCCTAAACCGCCCCTAAACAAAAAAAAATATGTATTTAAAAACGTTTGAGTTGTAAGCCCTCCAGTTGCTCTGAAGCCCCACCAAAACCAAGGCTTCTTGGTTTAAGAACAAAGGAAAAAAAATCTGTGCTGAACATTAGATTAATTACAGCTGTTTTAAATCATTCTCTTTCTCATTTCCTCCCATAATTACATCAGTTGGTTTTGTTTTCCTCAGATCTTTTTTTTATTTTCCTCAGTTCAAGGCCAGATGTTTCTTGGCTTTTAGAAAAAAAAAACATTATAAAGGGAGATTTTATGAAACTTTTGATGGTTTAATGAATCCAGCTTCATTTCAAGTGTTGACACAAAGTTAATTATTATTTATGGAGGAATTCTTGTGATAGTGTGACAGAAATATCACTCAGTTTTGTTTTTCTTGTTTTAAATGCTGTTTTTTCCATAAACTTTAATTGGGGGTTTAGTCTCCCTTCCATTCCAGTCAGCCACATATTTGCAGGGAAGCACAACACCAGTGTATGGTAAAGCAGAACTGCTTGCTCACTGCTCAAACCACGCCTTAACGCCCAGGGAGACCCACAGGAAATGTATCCTGCAGGACATAGCGGATGTTTAACATGAGCTGGCCACAAACACAGCTTTGTCTCACAACCCATCTGTGCTGGATCAAAACAAGTATGAGATCACAAGCATGGCTGTAAGAGTCTTAGGAATGTTCCACCCTCTGCTAGCTCTGAATGCGCTCCATCAATGTCCAGCTGACTGCGCTGGTGCAAGAAGGTCAAACTCACACTTCCTAGCAACAGAGCGCTATTGTACGCCCTCACACAGTGCCTGCAGCCTCAGAAGTTCTAAGGGATGGAAGTGGTGTGTAGAGACACAAAGAGAGACGGTGTGGAAGTCTGCAGCAGATCATCCTGGGAGCAGACACGTGACGGAAAGCCTGGCTTCCTCAAAACAAGTCGCACTGCTACAAGAGGACACCTTACTAATACACTTAAGTGATTAGTAAGACTTTCAGAGAAGGTTTTATCATATTTCACAAAAAGGTATATGGTTTACATTTTCATAAATACTATTCGAACAAATATAATTATACATTTCAGAGGAAATGCAGAAGAGCAGCGCTGCTGGGAGTCATTTGTGAAAACGCTTTTGTTTTTTTTGGACAATAGACCTATGAGCCTATATACCTATTTAAAATACAATAAAAATAAGTAAGTAAATAGATTCAGATTTACTACTTTATTTTCATATAAAACTTCAATGCACGCAACCAGGGTCTGTAACACATAGACATCATCAGTTCACAATTGTAACAATGTTTATGTCACATGTGACTCTATTAGCTTCAACTCTATTAGGTCCAAGATTCTTTAACCCAAACCACAAGGAAATAATTATATTATTGCACTATTTAAACCTTATTGAACAGTATTCCATTACACAAAGAACCAAAGATCCCAATAAGACTCTAAAATACTTTGGTTACGTTAAACTGCACGAACAGATGTTAGCTACAGGCAGGGGGCCCCGCCTGGTTAAAGGTGTCTAAATGTTGAGGTGCGCTCTGAGGAGAAAGTCTCTCATAAGTGGATGAACCCGAAATGCGTTTCTGTGTCATATTTCGTCCTTGTTTCAGTCATTAGACTATGTAAATTTACTAGTCCGCTGCCGCGAGCGGGAAACCACGCCCTAGCTTGCTTGATGTTGCCATGACAACGTAACTTCCATTGACTTGTGTTGATTAGGCCTCAAAACAATGAAATTAAAATCCAAATACACGTAGTAGTAGAACAAAAAAAGGAAAAAATAATTTCCCAAAATATCCATCCATTAATTTTCCGTCACGCTTATCCCTTGGGGTTGGTGGGGAGTGCTGGTGCTGCTTCCGGCTGCAGGGGGCAGGGGGTTCCACCCTGGACAGGTCACCAGTCCATTGCAGAGCAACACTGAGACAAACAGGACAAGCAACCATTCACACTCACATCTAAAAGGGAAATTTAGAGAAACCAATTGGCACAGTCATGTCATGTACCACGGAGAGATAACTTAGGGGAGAGCATACAAACTCCATACAAGAACCGGGCAGGGGAATGAGGCCGGTTTACTGAAATACATAAGAACTTGATAAAATTGCACCAAGTGACACTTGTACATTTCTTTTAAATTACCTACCAGGATTAGGGGTTTTCAACACTTGGAGCATTTAAAAGCTCAGGTGAGGTTTAGTAAAAGGCGAAATTCATATTTTAACATCTGCAACTGATTTACTTTGACTCCAGCTGGAGTTCATCATAACAACCAGTTTGTATGTGAGCCTTTCTGCTTAAGTTGATTAAGCAATGAGTGGTCAATAAACAAATGAAATCTAATAAAGTACAATGGTGACTCAGAGATACAGGGGTGTCTTTGGACTGGATAAACACAGAGCAGCGCCTCCTATGTGATATTAAGTAAAACAATGATTAGTAAAAGATTTTTAATGTTTAAAGTAGATTTTGAAGTTTGTTATAAAAATAACATGATGTGTGCAAAAAATTACCACAATGAAGATAATAATAACACAATTTTAGGGAAAATGCATTTCATGGCATCAAGAAAAGCATCACCAGGGATGCTTAATATATAGCAACATGATTCCAAGAATTAATCATGAATCAAATTAATGAATAAAAAAAAATGACTGTGAATCTTATCAGCATTACAACATGATTAAATTAAAGCCAGTAGATCTGAGAAGCTGGGATTCAGCCAGACACGTTTACAAGGCTTATAGTAAGTGCTTTGCAATGAATGTTTTATGAATCAGGCAAGCAGACTGGTTTCAAGCTTGGGTAGGCAGCTGATGTTGGTGGCAGGCAGAGCAGACGGGTGGCAAAAGCTAAAGGGAGCAGATGAAGAAGATCGACCCTAGCACAAACGAACTGGCTTGTTGCTGTCATGGCAGGCGATGACTGAACAGAGTGGAGGCGACTTTTGACTGAACGGGATGAAGGTAGAATGAACTGATGGCAGGCAAAAAAGGCTAGACATGATCAGGGTCAGGTCTGATGACATCAAATGAGGACAGGCCAAGCAGGAAAGAACACAGGAGCACACACTGACACTGGGGGATATCTCATATGGGCAAGTAGGAGAAGACATTCTGGCGAGGAATGACTGAGAGGAATCTATATAAACAGGGAGTGCATCTGTTTCATTTTAATAAGCATATGGTAAGGAGGTGCAAGCGGCCTGCCGAGACACCCCACCCCTACCTGCCCCATCCACACAAAAAATAAAATCTGACTAAATCTATGACATTCACTTTGGTAAAAAATACCAACACTTTATAAACTGTAAATCTGTTTAGAGCTAAATAGCTCTAGTGTAAGGTTTAATATTCTATGAGTTGAATTAACTCTCCTGACTGTGCCTTAGTGGGGTTCATTGTAACTAGCGGCTAACAGAAAAAAAAAAAACAAATAGCAGTGTTTTCTAAGGAGCAGTATAATTCACCTTCGAAGAAGTTACTGTCATGATATTCCACACAAATGTGTGACAATACAACATATATATTTGGATTACTCCCACCTCCCATCATAATTAAAACTGTTTGTGACTGAAGCTGGTGCTAGCGTTTGCACTAATAACTATATAGTTAATGGTGAATGTACCTGTAGTTATATAGCACGTTTTTAAGTCAAGGACTGACCAAAACTCTTTACATTTCGTCAGTCATTCACCCCATTCACTGATGTGGCAAACTATACTGTAGCCACGGCTGCCATGGGGCTCACTGACAGGAAGCGATTTATAATACAATACCACAATGTATTGAGTCAGAGGACTGAATATGACCGCATCTGACATTATCAAAGTCAATCATTTATTTTCTTCCACTAACTGGTTATGGACTAGTTTCTGTTTTCACAAAATTAAATTTTAGACAGTTAATGAGCAGCAGAACATTTAAATTCCATAAAGTGCAGCTGTGATCAAATGTAAACAGTGTGAGAGAAAAAAAAGGTGCATGTTGTTGGTTGATAAATCTGCGCAGTTTGTAATGTCATTGTTATAAATGTGAAAAGTTCAAGTAGTAGTGGTGCTCTTGTAATGACTAGGAATGTGGGAAGTCATGATGGAGAATCAGAACCAGAACCAGTAATGGTGGATTTTATCTGGAAAGCCGAGAGGCAGTCAAGCTGTGACCCGTGAGTCAATCTGCTCTGGAGAGTTACCCAACACAGTGGTTACAACAACAATCTGCTGGGAAATAGTCTGAGAGCCGAAAGGAAAATACTGCAAACAGGGTGAAAAAAGGTCAAACTGATTTCTTAAGAGCAGGAGAAGCTGGGGAAAAATCAGTAAATGGAGGCCATTTTAAGGCGGTAAATAAACTCAGAATACTGCCACGAGCCACGGGGAACCCGGGAGAATTAAATGGCATTTTCCTAAATTCACAATATTTTTGGACAAACAAAATATAACAACATTTATTAAAACTTTCCATAGAACAAATTAAAATGTTGCAACTACAAGCATTATTACAATAATTGTTTATGGTGGGACTGGGTGAATAATCTTCTCAGTCAGCAAAACTGCACGAGAACCAAGGCAGCGATCTGAAAAATGTATTGATTAGCTGCCATCAACACCTTTGTTTTATAGATGTTTGGAGATCAGCCTGTTTTCAGTGTAGTCTGTTTCTCTGACTGTGACTTTTGGATGTGCTATCTTCATCCTCTGACATGGGAGCTGGATGGAAGCTCATCTGCCTGGGCTGTTTGTTTTTCCTGGACTGGGCGCCTGTGCAGCTGGTTGCCTTTGTATCTATGCTTCTTTTTTCTATGTCTGCTTCTGTCTCCTTGAACCCCAGTGGAGACCTCAGCAGATGGCAGCTCACACTGAGCCTGGTTCTGCTGGAGGTTTCTTCCTGTTAAAAGGGAGTTTTTTTCTCTCCACTGTCGCTACAATCGTGCTTGAGTGAGAGGGATTGCCTTTGAATCAATGAATGTCGATGCAATAAACTGGTTTTCCTTAGATAGAAAAGTTGGAATCAATCTGACTGGATGATCTGGTGAACTGTATAAAAAGTGCCTTGAAATGACATCTGTTGTCAATTGGTGCTATAGAAATGAACTGAATTGAATTGAATCAGCGAAGCTATGCTTTAAAACCTGTTTCATTAAGATCTGCCCCACAAGTAATAGTACTTATTTAAAACCGCGTCCATGCCCTTTTTTCAAAGAAATGTTTGACTATGATGGAAAGCCTGAAAATCAACTTCAGAAAAAGGCATATGTGGTATTTTTGTTTACATAGAAAAATTTTACTTGAAAAGATAGGCACCCTGAATGATGAAGTTGATTTGTAACTGTTTGCTTAACTTTTAATGTTGGCTGGTACTTTCCTCACACTGGAAAAAAGAACTCTAGAAATAAGTAACATTTTTCTTAAATTAAGGTGTATTTACCCTTAATTTGAGTAGGTAAATGAATAGTTTGCCATTGGAATGAGTATTTTTACTCTTGTAATAAGATAATTAGATAAAATGCTCCTTCAGATCTGAAGGATTCCTTCTGACAGAACAAAACACCCTTTGTTGGGTCCTTCTCAGCATCAGAGCCAAAAAAACACATTTATTGTCTTTCATGAACTCATCTAGTTTGTCTTTTATTTTTAAAAAAGAGATTCAAATATTAGACAACAGAAAGAAAGAATAAAACATATTTTCTAAAACTATTCCAACGTTAACATAAACAAAACTAAGATTGTTCTCTGGCAACATTAACCCCAAGATAAATGCATTTTTATTTTGCTAACCTTTCCTCTTTAACTACTTAGTAATAAACTAACATGTATCAGTTCAATCCATATGAAAATATCAGTGTTTGCATTTTTGTAATAAAGATAAAAGAAAAAGGCTCATTTAGATGCAATAATTAAACAGACCCTAGAATCCATTTCCATGCATTGAGGAAAAAAGAAAACCCACAGAAGGGAACTTTCTTACATTGGAACAGCAATACTTCTGTAGGTACTGATGTAAGGTTTTATTAATGGAACAAGGATGTAAGAACATTTGTATTTTACTTAGCCGTGGTCAATGGAAAGCAGCGCAGATATACACTGGAAAAAAATCTAAATCTAGATAAGTCCTTTTTACTTAATTTAAGTGCATTTGTTTTTATAGGTGAGATACTTTGCCAATGGAATAAGACAATTTACAAAAAAACAACTACATTGTCTTATTTCAAGTGCATATTATCTTATTTTAATAGTAAACAATCTCATTCCATTGGCAAATCATCTTATTTACAAACTCTATGGGTAAATACACATAATTTAAGAAATGTTGACTTATTTCTTGATTTTTTTTTTTTTGCAGTGTGCATTAGAATTACCTTAGAACTACAGGGCAAACTCCCTGAAGGCCCAAAAGGCTCTCTTCTGTTATATACTGTAGAGGTGTAAGTGATAATGGAAGCCACTCAGCCTTTTCAGGGTTTCCCAAATGTGCTGTATTGCTTTAAGGTAAACCCTAACTACCGTCGCTGTGTTATAAACTCTACACAGCTTAAATCTGATGTTTCGTTTTGTGTTACAGGTGTGTGCCAAGGGTTATTTCCTCAGTGAACAAAGCGTATGCCTTCCATGTAACTGTAAGGGCCACGCTGACTACTGCAATGACATCACTGGTGTTTGCATTGTAAGTATCATAGATCCGTTTTAATGGTTCAGGGTAATTACCAGTGTCATGCTAATGGTGTACCCCTCACCCCCACCAGAACTGCAGGGACCACAGCACAGGAGATTTTTGTGAAATTTGTGAAGATGGCTACATCCTGAGCTCCAGTCAGGATGGGCAACATGCCTGTATACCCTGTTCCTGCCCCCTCCCCACCGAATCTAACAAGTGAGCTGGTTTGTTCTCTCTGATGGAGACTCAGGGTTGGGTTTTGGCTCATTGTGTGATGTTCTTTTTGATGTGTGTGTCCGGCCAGCTTTGCTGTGTACTGCAAAAAAGGAGTCGGCAGTCTGCAGTGCAAGTGCAAACAGGGCTACGCTGGAAATCACTGTGAGAGGTCAGTGCTGATTAGCGGATTACCTCCAACAAAATGTTTACAGAGCTCAACCATGCTATCTTAGTGCTCTTTCATTCACAATATTAAGGATATTTTTTCTTTTCTTTGGTTCTAAGGCATATCCACATCTCTCACAGCTTTACTGATTTCAAATATAACTGATAACTGATCTAAAAATGGTAGAAGAAATACTTCTTAAATGTCGCTGAGCAGGCTATAAAGAAGATATTCCAGGGAAATTGATATTTTTTTTACCAATAAAACAATGTGATTAGATATTATGCACTTGAAATAAGATAATATTTCATACTTTAAATGTTAGTCATTTTACACTGGAAAAAATCTAAATGTAGATAAGTCATTTTTTCTTAAATAAGTGTGTTTGTTCTTGGATTGAGGAGGTAAAGGACACGTTTTGCCAATAGAACAAGACAATTTACACTTAAAATAACAAAAGACAATAGCATTGTGTCATTTCAAGTGCATTTTATCTTATTATCTTATATTAAGATTAAAAATACTCATTCAATTGGCAAACTATCTAATTTACTTACTCAAATTAAGGGTAAATACCCTTAATTTATGAAATTAGTAGTTATTTCTAGATAATTTTTCCAGTGTAGTTTTATTACCTGCTCAAATCAAGAGAAATTCTCCCTATTTCAAGAAATGCTGATATACTTATATCACATTTTTTCTGTGTAACCTGTGCTATCTTTGCTTTCCCATAAAGGTGTGCTCCAGGTTACTATGGAAACCCAATGCTTATCGGTTCATCCTGTAAGAGGTGTGACTGTAATGGCAACACTGACCCTAACCTGATCTTTAACGAGTGCCACAACATGACGGGACGCTGCCAGCACTGCTGGGGAAACACAGCCGGTGACAACTGTGAGAGGTGCGCCCCTGGTTTCTACGGCGACGCCATCAGCGCCAAGAACTGCAAAGGTAGGGCTTAACCTGTAGCTTAAAGTCATAAGGAAGTCATGTTTAAATGTCAAATCATTCTGGCTTAAACATGTATATAAATGTACTCTTTATCAGACCATATAGTCCCAAAATTTGGAAAATTTTCTTGATTCATATGTCGCAGCTAATGTACGCAAAGGTTAAAATCCGAAATAAGAATCATTTCCTTTCCCATTGAGTTCCATCCCAGTGTTCACGGGGATGGACGTCTGTGTCTTCGGCAGGCGTAGAGCTAACAGAACTGGCAGCGTTGCGAGGCAAGGGCTCAAACATGTACGGCTGGAAGCCTTCTACACCAAACCAAGCTTCTGCCGCCCTGGCGTCCTCTTCCACAACATCTTCGTCCCCGCTTTCCTCCTCTAAATAAAAAATGGATGACAGGGGAGACTCATCCACGACCTCCGACACGAAACTCTCCTCCTCTTGCATGTTTCCGCTGTCCATAGCGTTCCTTGACAGCGTCGTTTCTAAGTCACCAATTTAGTGCTACTTGGTCCCAATGGAATTTCCCATTGGGAACCTACTAGCACTAAGTTGCTAACTGGTTAGCAGGATGCTTCCGAGAAACCAGCCAAAATCAAACTTGCTTGCAAACCTTCCACCACAACAGTCACCTCGATAGACAACCACTCACATTCACTTTATTCACTCATGTAAAGTCTTGCACCACTCGGGAGAATTCGGAATTGCCATGGTTGGAACGGCCGTTTCCCTACGACTTAAAATCCTTATTTAAGAGGTGATTGGAAGTGTGTTTGTGTGTTAATGCCAGCTTCTTCTTCTGCTGAGACAGCAATCCGTCATTCTTTACTGGCAGAAGACCCCCATGTAGGGGTGTGACATGACTGTCAAGTAGTGATTACTTTACAATAATTTTTTTTTAAGCCAATCTGAGCTGTGTCCTCAGTCATATGTACCACAAAGAGTTTTCGCAAAAATTGATCTTTGGAAAGAAAAATGTCAAGGCTAACTCTAGAACCAACCTTGTCTTTCCCAGAGTGCAAGTGCAACAAATGCGGCACCTCCTCATGTGACGACAGGACAGGGGTGTGTCACTGCAAGCCAGGAGTCAAAGGACGCTTCTGTGACCAATGTGAGGTGAGGAGGACCTTCGTACTGTACCAACTAATGGTACCTCATCAGTACAGAGGAACAAACCATCGATATATTGATGGTAGAAGCACTGAGTAGGAGTGGATTTTTCTACTTAACATTATCTAGAAATCCTAACATAGTCTTTCCTACCTTCAGTATAGCCCCATTTCCACTACCATTTTTAAACCGTGCTGATCGGTCCGAGCACGGTAACCGAGATACCCATTGAGTATAAAGGCCTGGTTATCCTCCCTGTGTCAGTGAGCTTGCAGATATTTTTGATTTATGCCCAATATTGAAGCGTGGTCTGCGCTATGTTATTCCACGCCACAACGCAAGAGGGGCAATCAGGAAGTAGCTGTTGGTCTAGATACAGCCGAGGCGGTGAGGTAGTGGGGGCAAGTTTGTGCAACAATGGAGGGACAAGAGGAGAAAAAGGGTCCCAGCGTTCTCATGCATCTCGCTCTTCTAGGTGGTCCATCTTCACCAGTCATTTTCCACAATGGCGGTCATACAAACAAAACAAGCCATTAAGGTACCAAACAGAAAATATGGATAGTGTATAGCTGATGTAGATTTGACCAATCAGAGGCCTCCTGTCTGTGGCACTGTCTGCAGTCAACTACAATTTTGGAGAGGTGCACCAGAGTGTCTGCGGCAGGGGCGGGGGCATATCTGCCTTCACTGTGACACACACAGAGAGAAGACCTGAACTGAGTATAAATCAGCCTTAAATGGCCATAAAACTGAAGCAGACCGTGCCAGACACAACTGAACCGCACTAAATTAGTACTAGTTCAACAGTAGGGCTCGGCGTGTTTCGGTTCTGGCTCAGTTTTCAGATAACAACCTCAACTCCCAATACCGTTGTTTTTCGCGTCTGTAAACCATGATTAGGCTACATCGTTTTGTCGTATCAACTTCCAAAAAGCCGACTCAGTAAATTAAATTCACCAAAGGCTGCCTTCTTCTTTCTGACTCTGCAAACTTGCATAATAATGTTTACAGTAGCACTTTGCTGATTTGCTTGTTTAGCTCTAGATAAAGTTTCTACCGTAGATCGCCACTAGGAGGCGAGGAACTGTGCTACGTGGTGTGTCGCCGGTCAACGGTAAAACGTCGCCGGTCCGTGCTGGTACGGTTAACTGATCTGCTCGGATCAGTTAACCGATTGGTTTTTCAGAGGGTAGTGTAAAATTGCATGGGGAATTATAAAAAGCCTAAACAACCAAAACTTTCATAACCACCCCCATGCAGTACCTTGTGGACCCTCTTGGGGTCGCGCGATCCTGTTGAAGACTGCTTTTAGAGTGTTACACACATATTCCCTACCGTCAGCATGCAATATCAAAAAACCTCAGGACTTTTTTTTTCTCATCTGAGAGATCATAATAGAAAACTTAGTTGGGACAATGTGTATAACAACTCTTGCAGAAAGCTAACACCTAGGTGGAAGTAGTTGAAGTTGTTTTTATGAATGCCAGAAATATATGTGGTTGCTTTTTAACACAGTGAGCTGTAACATTCCCTTGTTGCACAACCAGTACTTCTTGAAGGAAAAGGTGTGAAGTTAAACCCCCATGAACTTTGTTTAACATTGCTTGTTTGTTGTTTTTAATCCAGGAGGGTTACTTTTGACTTTCTCCAGCCGTCAGGGGCTGCAGGAGGTGTGAATGGGCCAGCGCCCCTTCGCTCAACCTGCCATCCGCCATACTCACAGCTGTTCCTGCCAGCCTGGGGCTGGAGGTCGTTACTGTGAGCTGCCTCCCAGGGTACTGGGATTACAGTCCCTCTGGCTGCCGAGTAAGTCAGATGTTATATGTGCCTCCATGGCAAATGTTTTCCCCTTCAAATTAGAAAAACACATTTCCAGAGAAAAAGGCCTGAAACGTCCATCCCACACCTACGACTGCAGCAGTGCTGATGGTGTCAGACGAGCTTGAGCTGAGAGCCGCGACCCTTCGCCTGGAGATGAAATCCTTTAGCAGCTCAAATGTGTAGACATAGTGCAGCGTTGTGCTAAAACAATCAGTTCAGCAGATCCTAAGTAGGTGAATTTTTCTCCTTCTGCAGAGTGTGTGACTGTGAGAGCGGCCACTGTAACATGCACAAGCCAGGAGAATGCCTGGCAGAGGCTTGCAGCCAATCTGCAACAACAGTGAGTGGAGCTGACAGCAACACAACAAACTACACAAGAATAGACATGAATAGTCATCTGTTTAAATGCTCCCCTCTGCTTTCAGGTTGTGATGATTGCATCTGGCAGCTGATTGAGATTTAAGGTTGCTCCACAAGACCCTGGATCAGTTGAAGGTCGGAGTGCTGAACATTCCACTTGGTGCCGCGGCTAACGACAGGATCAAATACTACAACTATACCGCTCATCAACTCCAGGTTCAGAAAACCAGAAACATGGTGTTTAAATGAATAATTTAGCATGCTTCATGTATATATATTCAGTTCTCAACAATGACAACATAAGTTTCCCAGTGCCAAAGTAGTGTTCAGCTAAAAGAACTGAGCATTGAGGAATGTTTAAAGCAACATTTTTGATGCATCTATTCTGTTTTTACAAATGCTTACATGTTATAATCTTAGTGTTTATTTATAATCTAAGAAAAGTTGCCAGATCTCAGTGCACCTTGAGCAGTTTAAGGTGAGCCCATGATAAAGTTCTGCTCCCCGATTTATTGTCTTCCTTGGTCTTCAAGGCTTTGACGACGATTGTTCTCTAATTCTCAGAAACCCCTGAGGTCTTAACAGAAGAGTTAGATTTACACTCAAATAATCCCAGTTTGATTTATTTTAGTTGGCATCTGACAACAATCAGTGATTTGATAAAAGTGTAATGAAGGATGTAGAAGGATTTTAATGCTGTTTCGGGGAATAATCCCCCATAGTTCAGCAAACATCATGGCATTCAGAGAGATTATGTTTCAATATTCCTTCCTGCCGCTCTTTTGCTCTGCATTGACTTTTCCCTGTTTTGACCTCTGGAATGTGCTTGGAACAGGTGAAGCTTGGCTGTTCTTTCTTCAGAGGCACTTTCATGTTCGAGAAAACAAGTCACCTGTGATAAGACGACGACTGAAGAGCTGGATGAGGCTGCAGACAACGCTTTTTGGACATGGTTAACCCCTCAGGAGACCAGGTCGCGAAGATCTAATAAATATCCCCAGAGAACAGAGATATCCCCCCTGCTGGTTTCCTTCTCATGTAATTTTAGTCGCCAACTCAGTTCTCCAAATAAGTCCCTTGGTTTCCAACCTATTTTCAGTGTGCCCCATGGTTCCATCCTGGAGCTTCTTCCTCTTAATATTCATCTTTTACCTCTCAGTTCGGTCTGTCACTATATTATCCTGTTCCACTGCTGCCTGGATGACACTCCGCTCTTCCTGTCCTGTAATCACATTTGCACATGAGCCTCCTCCCATCTCTCCTCCTGCTCCTCTGTTATCAACTCCTGGTTTGCAACAATTCTTCTGAAGCTCAGCTCATATAAACCAGAACTTTGCTCAGATGGTATCAATGCCAGCTCCTCCCCCTCCTTTTGGATAAAAATTCAGGGAGCCATCCTCTACAGCACCCTCTCATTCCAGCCCCAAATAAATCACATTATCCAGTGTTTTTTATCCACCTTTTTCCCGCTCAGGAGGGATTTACCACTAGGCAAAACTAGGCAGTTGGCTAGGGCCCCAAGTTTCTGGGGGCCCCATAAAACTCTGTTTACATGTATGGTAAATGTATTATTTATTTGTACACATTAATTATGTTTTGATAAAAAAAAATACTTTAGCTAAAATAATGCTTGGTGACAACATCTAAAGGCAGCGAACTCTGCTCTCCAGAGCGAGTAGATTGGTAACCCCGCCTCCTGCTCTCCTCTATCTTGTCTGCTGTCATGATTCATGCAGCTATTATTTCATCCAAATGAAAAATGGAGAACAGATAAGCAGATCATGGCTTGTCTACAGTGAAAAGAAGGACTGGGTTATTTACTTTGGCCTTTTTGGAAACACAGGAAGGAGCAATCAGCTAAGTGAGCTTAGTGCTTGGAAAAAATCTTTCATTCCTTTAGAGACAGCATGAAAAGTCAGCTGAGTACAAAACATAGAGAGGAAAACAAGAAGAAAAGGGACAAGAAGAGAGGGACACAACCTAGAACAGATAATGGATGTCTATTCTATTAACATTTCTCTATCTG
>JAGKQL010004694.1:0-13404 GCA_018398635.1 Cyprinodon brontotheroides
AAAGAAAGAAAGAAAGAAAGAAAGAAAGAAAGAAAGAAAGAAAGAAAAAGAAAAATGCCTTTTTACATTTCAAAAAAGGTAAAGAGCATATGGTAGAAGAAGCATAGTTTGGAACCTTGCCGCTTGGTCCCATTGGATGTGGAAGGGCTGCAGAACACTCACCATACTCCAAACAACCATATTCTAGAGCTTTTTCAGAATGGAGCGATTCTGCACGGTTAGACTCTCCTCTAGAGCTGTAGAGATAGGAGAGATGCACGATCAAAAGACGAAATTAGGTTACCAGGGCATCCAATAATATAATATAATTAATATAATTCGTTCCATTGAAAATACAGGCAGATCAGACAGACATGATACTTTTGACCCCAATTTAACAAAATACACATCCATTATAAAAATGCTTACTGATTGAGAGGTTGTACTCTGTATTAGAGTTCTATTATTAGCAATGTGAAATGTGTTTTTTTAGGCTAAAACTTGAATCATGTCATGATTTTTTTAAGAGATCTGACCCACATGCAGTAAACCACTCAGAGAACCAGGGTAAAAGTTAGTATTCAGCAAACACAGTGAACTGGTGAACCGGAACTGGAAGAGGGAAGGGAAGTATCAGTGGTTAGTTCAGGATCCGTGGGAACTTTGAACGATGACTTGGAGAGACAGAGAAAACGGGACTCACATAGGTGGAGAAAACTTTCCTCCTAGAATCCAGTCGGTTTGGGTTTTTCCAGATGTTGAGACTCGTTGGAGGGCGGACAGGTATAGGCTTGGTTAGACCCAAAGGACTTATTGAGCGGACTGTCACTTGGGAATCCAGGAGGACTTGAACGGAACTTGTGGAGGTTTATCCCCTGCTCAGTGTGAGACTCAAACAAATCTTTCCAGGGGGAGAAGGCCAAACATCCAGCTTGCAGGAATGCTTCCTGCCGAAAAGGCAAAGACAAAAAGTAGGTTAGGCTCAGTGAAAAAACAAAGACTAAGTTAGACTCAGAAAAACTCAGCTTGGCTAGAGTACCCAAAACTACAAACACTCTGGCGTCCAGGTAGTGACAGTCCATGGCTCAAATAGTCCTCAGTGATGATTCAACCAGCCGCAGTTGTGTGAGAGGACCAATCAGGACAGGGCACCACCTGGTGGTGGAGGGAGAGAAAAACACAAAAACACAACCCACACAAACTGGATTCCTAACAAATGAATTCCCTCATATGTAATTTTTTTTTACTTTGTATTGTGTAACTGTGCATGTATCAACAAACTGGCAGTTTAATATGTCTCAAATATATCCTTCACTATTATTACTTACTGGTAGGAAGAGGATGAATGCATCATGTGATATTTAAGATCTTTTGTCCATTTTCCTGTAGTTTAGCATGTTTTACTAATGTCTAGGCAATGCTAGTGTAAGCAGCTAACTTCCCTCAAACTATTTAAAGGGGTCATAGAATGCAAACAGATCCGAGCACATCCCTGCATCAGAGCACCTGATGCAGGGATGTGACCTGTTTGATCTGTGTATGGTTTTCCATCCTTGTAACAAAACTAGCGGCATTAGTGGAGTTTGGGGATCCACTTCTTAAATCTGTCTTTGTGCTCCATTAATTTATTCAGAAGTTCTGCAATCACACTTTTTCTCTCACTCCCAGTTGCTAGCATTCCCTTATCTCTTTGACTCTTCTCTGATCAAATCAGGACTGCATCACTGCACTACAGCTGTGCACTCATGGGCTTTAAATGGAACAATGAACCAACAAAATGTTTATTTAACCAGTTCTACCAGCATCTTGCATGACAGCTTTTTATTTAATTACCATACATTTGGTGAGGGATTTCAAATATAGATTTTCTTCCCGTTAGTCTTTTGGCTTAATGGTCATATTTATTACAACTATCTATGACCTGTATGACTTTTTTTTTTTATCACATAAAAGTCCAGGAAATGCAATCCAAAATCTGCTCATATAGCTGAATTGAAATGCCTTTATTGTCATTGTTAAAAGTACAACAAAATAAGTTCTAGAACACCCAACCAAGAGACACAGGGGCATTCCATTAATAAACAATTTCAATTTCAGTAAAGCCACAGACAAAGAGGGACAAGTGCCTGAAGGCCGCAACCTTTGAGTTTCACAAGTGTTTTTTTTTTTCTAAACTTGACTGGATCCTTTTTGATTTTCATCAACAGATTTCCTGTCTCTCTGCTCTGGATTGGCATAGATGAGAAGTGGCAACTCAAAAAAATAGGATAACCACCAATTTCATAGAAGCAGCCGATGGCTGCACTTCTGGGAAATTTCAGAAACGAGATGGAGTGGAACCACTCTGGTTAAATAGAGTTGTAGCGTTCTGCACTGAAAAAATAATGGAACCATTTTTGGCATTTACTTAATCATATCACACAGTTACTTTAGGGTAGGACATAAAAAATATTGTGTTAAAGTAACTTAATATGATTAAGTAAATACTAAATGCAGAAGCATGATTTTTTTTCAGTGTGCTTTAACAGCTCTGGGGAGCCTGTAGAAAAGTCTCTTCAGTGCAGGATTCTTCCAATGACATGCTTGGATATGTGGTGCCGCACAGCCGCAGTGCACCAAAGCATGCTCCTCCAACAGGTTTTGAGAGATTTTTGCCAGTCCTTCTTTTTAAAACTAAATCTCTATGTCCACACATAAAGAAAACAGAGGACATATTTTTGAGTTTTGGCCATGGGAACCTCTCTAAACAGTTTCAATGTTCTCTTTCCATTTATGAAAAATAAATGTATTGTATTACTACAGAAAGTATTGGTGACTTTCTTGTATCTGGTATATTTGTAATCTTGTTTTGTTTCACCCAATAACCCCTTGGAAACTTTTTCTAAGTCTCATTTGACAGCTTTTTTTCTGACAGGATTTTAACAACCTGTATAAATATTGACTGAAAAAATAAAATAAATTCACCTGCTCACTTTCACATTTATTCAGCAGGGTGAAACAACTTCAAAGTTAATAACTGGTTGATTATACTTCCTTGGGTGCAAAACATCCTATTTTATTTGGAATTACCAACTGAACTTGAAGTTACTGCATTTAAACAAGTATCAAATAAAAATCTATATAGGAATTTTTGAAATAATTTGAATTATTGTATTTATTCCATTAAATCTGTAAAAAAAAAATATTAACCTTTTGCTTGGTTAAGTCCTTTGAGATGCCTAATTTGTGAACTAGATCTACATAAATAACTTGAAATAAATACCAGAATTTAGTTTCAGGTAATTTATATAAAGGTAATTTATAATTCAGGGCTTCACTGTTGAGCAGTGGGTAGCAGTGTTGCCTTGCAGCTAGAAGGCTCTTAGTTCAATTCCCAGGCTGGGGTCTTTCTGCATGGAGTTTGTGTGTTCTCTCTGTGCATGCGTGGGTTCCCTCTGGGTACTCCTGCTTCCTCCCACAGTCTAAAAACATGACTGTTAGGTTAATTTGTTTCTCTCAATTGTCCTGGACAGGGTCAGGTGTCCAGGGTGTACCCTGCCTCTCGCCCGTAGGCTGCCAGAGATAGGCACAAGCCCCACCGCAACCCTGACAGGAGGAGAAGATGGATGGATATTTTATAATTCACAAAATTTAGTACCAAATTATTCCTCAAGTAGACTCAATGTTAAAATCCAATCAAAAGATGCTTTATTCAAACTTTAAATCGAGGGTATACAGATATCTCCTCAACCAGGTTGCTACACTGTAATTATAATTTTGTCCTCTCATAAGAATTTGTTTCTCAGTTAATTTTTATTAAGTTAACTAAACCAAAATTACACATGCACCAACATTTATAATTGGCATCTAGACATTAAATCCATTGTTATATGGTGTTTTAAGATGACGGTCTATCCTAAAATGTACCTGTTTATCAAAGCTTTATAAATAATCCCATTTTATTATTCATCTCATTGTTTGAATACATTTCTTATTCATTTATTTTCACTTGTGACAAAAGAAACAGTTTCAAATGTAGATGCTTAAGTAATAATAAGCAACATACACATTTGCAATAAAACCAGAATCAAGACTTAGTGTTCTTAGGAAGTATTCACTTCTTCAATATATTAAAAATGTGTGAAGAGACCACCTGGAGATTCACCATGTTTCCCAAAACTGCAGTAGCAATGTATGATGTAAGAGTTCAAGGAAGGGCCAAGTGTTTAATTGAGTTGAATATTTTATGACTGAGCACTTGCAAGTAGTTTCCTCATATTATCTGTGATTAATTCATAGGCATTATTTTATTTATTATTTGCTATTTTAGCTTTTATAATCCTTTGTCCTTTTGTCTATTACATCAGAACCAGAATATTTATTTTTTTAGTTTCTGTTAAAACTTTTCAGGCTTTTGGTCAGTTTACTAAAAGGCGACATTTTATTCCTGTCAGGTTTATAAGCTGCTGAATTGCTCCAACCAAATTACAGGGAACATTTGGCTATAGAATCACATCAAGAAGTATGTGAATTTATTCAAGTTTCCTCATGTTTGCTGGAATATAACCTTGCAAAAATGTCTAATCGTAATGCAAGATCATGAAACCAATCTCCACCTAAATTGTCAGCATTTTCTTCTAGTGAAGTTTCTTCCATGACGAAGCCTGGCATTTTACTGCTTCATTATGCTTTGCTAATACATAGAGTCTCTCACATTGCAGAAATTAAATGGGCTAGATTTACCTTATTTATCTTGGAAATTTGAGAAAACTAAATAGTAACATATATACTTGTAGTAGTATTCAGCAGACACCTCCTCAGAGTGTGACTGAAGTGTTATATAAGCATAATGACATTTAACATGTTGCATTATGGATTCTGCTGTGAAAAATCATCAGTATGATGACACTTCATAATTCACCAGCTGCTTTGCTACAAAGACTGACAAAGACATCACCAGTACTTTTTTATTTTTTTATTTATACCACATCATTTCTGGAGCCTGCTGTGTCTTTTGTTCCTCTATCCTTTTTTCCACACACACTGGATTTAATTAAGGGGTTTGGGAAAATCTCTCTCTGTGTTTATTCAATGTGAGGTGGTTATTCTGGGAAATGTTTGCTAATGGGACAGATGGTTCTAGTCTTGACACTCTTAATGTCCTACTTCTCCTGTATTGTGTTCTGTTGAGGAAAACAAGCACCCCACTGATATAAAACCTGATGCAATCAAACAGAGCTTGGTCATCTCACCCTGGGAGACATGGTAACACAATGAGACAGGTGGAATGGATCATAAAAGAAGAGAGAAAAGGAACATTATCCAGGAGACACAAGAAGTGTCCAAGTTTCCCGGAACACTGATGCTCATCAGATTTAATAAACAGGCTCTTTCTTGCAAGTCATATCTGTATACACACCCTGGCTGTGTGCAGCTTAATTAAAAACAATATTAACATGGAACAGACATACATATCTGTCTTATAACCTACTAAATTATTTATTTTGTTGCCATCAGTATCTGCTTGGTAGAGAATGCTGGTGAAGCAGTAAAACCTTGTTGCTGTCAGTTATTTGTGAAAAAAGTATTAAAATGTTACAGACCACCTGCAGGAAAATAACCTCTTCATGAGTCAAATCAGAAAAAAGTCAAAGATGAGCAAAAACTAAAAATATACCCACTGGTTGAAAGAGGTGGTGTTCACAAAGACTTTGTTCTGAATAAACTACACATCTTCTATTTAACCATGGAAATTTTGAGTTTGTGTTTTTTGCAAAAATAAGAAGAATTTTTAGGTAAGAAAATTATTTTTCTCCCCATATGTTTAGATCTGTCATTCCACTTGCGAAATTAAAAATTTAAAGTTTGAAGTTTACAATGAACCTATCTTTTTTAGATTAATATTGTTATTATTTCTATCTCTTCCTACGCTCAATAATTCCATTGTATTTTTTAAAATATTTTTCATAAATGAGAGTTTTAGATCCATCACAAATCCTTCATCAACAACACCCATCCTCTGAACATGTAAAGAATTTGTGAATTTTCACATAAATAAGCAGGAGAATCTAGATCCAGTTCTTTACAAATGAACTGAAAGCTAAAAACAGGAGTGTTAATTTCACAAAAAGAAAAACATGATTACTTAAAACAAATTCAAATCCTAAACCTTAGTTAAATTTCACAAATTGCCTGGCTTGTAATTAACAAATCCAAACAGCAGTTATTTTTTTTAATGGAACCTTAAACACTTTTAAACAGGTCACTGTTTTTATGACTAAAGTGAAGTTACTGGAAATTAAATATATAAATTAGATTTTGAATCTCCAGCACACCTGAATCAAGTCAGTTCTCCATTGTGTTCTACAGAGACTTGGAAACAAGTCATTCAATTTAGTCATGAGTGTTGGAGAATGGATGAATCTAAAGGCTGAACGATAGTAGCTCTTGAGGACTAGACTTTAACAGCCTCTTCCTATGATATGACATAAAATGTATTTCATCATCTTCAGCTCTTTGACAGAGGAAATGGTAGCAAGTGCAGAGCTGTTATAAAATGTGAGGCTTTTGCATTTTTGCAATCAATGTTTAAAGATTGCAACTGAGATTGTTGCCACTATGAAAGCATAAGTACTGATCCCGCAGCATCATGTTCTGTAAAAAAATTTCTAGACATGGAAATTTAGGGGAATCTCTGTTGAATAAGATGCTACTTTAGTTTCTGTTATGCTGACAAAATGTATATCTTTTATTGTGAGCTTATTTCCACTCATTAAGCCTGATTGAATTACAGATTTGGAACATATCACAAGAAAATTAAAGACAGCCCAATGCATCCCCCCCATTGTATTCCTTATGACTTTTCATCTTTTAATGCTCAAACCTGAGCAAAAGAAAGGAGCTGCAGACATGCTTTGGCTCTGCATGGCTGCTATGCAGAAATATATTGGTTGGTTGGTTTGTTGATTTGCTAGTAGGATTAGTTGAAAAGCTATGAACAGATTCTAAGACAATTAACACAAATTTTGGTAATGATCCAGATCATATGTGAGTTTTAGCTAAGTCAAAATATGGAGCAAAATGTAATGCTTGGCGGAGGTCTCTACTAACCGAGTGCTTTTCTATGGCTGTACTGTAAGTGTAATTAGTGTTTAAACTCTTAGTGAAATAAAGCTTTTATTATGCTTTTTTTAATCTATATATTCAGTTGTACTGTAAGGAAATTCTTGTCAATCAGGAATGAGTCAGAGCATTTTAGTGCAGATTTTAGTGAATAGTCACAATCTAAACAGATTGCTTCTCTCCTGTACTTCCTGTCATTCATTTGTCTTTATGCTTTCTGCCTTTTAGAGCCAACTATCTTTTTTTCCCATCGCTAAACTACTGGATAATCTATCATTTTACAAGCAAACGAAGTAATAAAATCAGTCACACATTCATGACTAAAACACTAATCTTAGTTCCAGATTTTCAGAATTGTTTCATTAATCAGTGTTCCTGCTGTCACTCTTCTTTGATCTAAACTCATTTTGTTTCACCTTTCTTGGGATTCTTTTATCTTTGTATCCCCCTCATTTTTTCAAGTAGCTGAGTTCACATCCATTTTGCTGCATTTCATGAATGTTGATTATGGATATTAGGATTCTTGTCACATCACATTTTACCCATTGTAAAGCCATGTATTTACTGAGCTGCTCTGAAGGGAAGATGGGGCAAAGAAGTTATACAAGACTGTATACTCTTTGTTATGTAATGAAAATATAAAGATAAATGAAATAACCTCTTGACTTGAATGATCACATTGATGCTCTTAAACTGGACATATAACTAAATAAATAATTTAAAAAGTAAATTAAAAAAAACAGACTAGATCACACTTACAGTCTTCAGCCTGTGACCAAAAATTAACAGTGCCACAGACTGGCCACCCTATATAAATTACATATAAGTATTTCATTTAATATATTATCATTTAATAAAAAAAATGCATATATAATCAAATCTAAATTATTTTATTTTGAATTTCAAATTTATTTGTAACTATCTAATGAGACATTCAATCATAATATCTTAACTATCAAATCATATCACATTTACTAATTTCATGGTGTGTTTATTCTTTGCATTGGTTGTTCAAATGTATGTATTTCAAGACATATATGGCTCTTGATATACCTCAGGGATTAAAGTACATTGCAATGACTGTCTTACAACCCCCCACTTGGTGTTTTGCTACTCCCAGGGGGGGTCCTGATCCCCACTTAATTAAAATTAACTTAAAAATGCAGCTGCAAGCACTTGAACATAATTTTTTTAAACTATATGTATATTTCCATTTGATTTACATACATGATGGCTTTAAAATAACTTTAATTAAATTTAAATTTCTCAAAAATATCTAGTGTTGAACTGCTAATTAATATAAATTATGTTTTTTTTCTCAATCTATTCCTTATCCATAAAAATGTTTTTGTGCCTTGAATTTGATTTGGGTTAACTTTCATCATCCCAACCTGCTCTATTGAACTTAATAACTTCTATCGATACGATAAATTCATTCACCTTTCTCTCTTGCCTGGAGGATATTTTCTGCATGGGATGTGAAATGACACACAAGGCCGATGCAGGCTTAGAGTTCATTATGGTTAGCAATGTTTACTCCCATTTTATTGTAGATTTGATGTTTCTACCCAACATAGAATGCAATTTTACACTTCCACTTGCATAATCAAATTTATTCAACTCAATGTGAGATGAGTGTCAATTTTGGTGGACTTTTTCCCATATAAAAATTTCCATATAGGTTAGGAAAATCTGTCACTCAAGAGGTGATGAAATATTTGATACTGTTAGGATGGATACATCACGGCGGCATTAATGATGGCCTAGCAAAATCCCCCTGCAGAATTGAGCACTGAGGTGGCTGCTACTCTGTCAGTAGAGTCTGAATTAATTGGAACAAAATGTTATTTTACATTCAGGCTTTTAACAAAAAACAACTTCTCATTCACTGGGTAAGGTACTCTGTAAAAGGTACAAATACAGCAGTTAAGGCATTTTTTCAGCATCTACCATGGATAAATTGCCCTTTTAAAATGGTGTACAACACTAACATTTAATCATTATTGCAACTTAAGGGTCATTCATCAGCCTTTATGACTAGTTCGAAATGCATCAGAGGTAAACTGTTTTCTTCTTAAAGTCTTAAATGATCTCACAGTGCAGAAATTGTTAGCTGTAATGTATTCCCAGTTTTAAAAATGATCGACACTACAATGTATTTGAATTACAACACACACACAAAAACGTTTTCTGGCTGTTTTTACTCTCTTCAGGGATCAGATAACATTTTAATTGTGTTTGGTCATAATCCATTATATTAATTTTGGATATTGAGAACCTGTGTCCATGCTGTTCTTAATCCTGATCATTCCTGTAATAGATTGCAGTTATGCTCTGCTGTTTGGCTCTCCTCTTCAATTTCTTAAATAAGGCACAGCGTGTGTCTGCAGCCTCTGGTGTTTGTTCTGCTCTCAACGTCTTCATTCACTCTGCAAACTGCTTTCTTTTTTTATCATCCACACTGGCGGTGGCAGACATTCAGGAGTACAGTGCAAATCAAAGTTAAATGTTTCTCATGTTCAACATCATCATCTGACATTGTTTCAATTCATGGCCTTATTCAATTCATTACCTCATTGCGATTCATCCAACTGCAGGTGACCAAGAGAGCAGGATTTTTACCAAGCTATTGTCTTTACCTTGCTGGTCCTCAATGGAAATGGGGTCTTTCTTCAGGCAAAACAATTCAAATGTGCCAAAGGTGAGCAAAATATACCCTTTCAGCAACTAAGCCGCACAAAAACAGGAACGATTTGTATATTACAAGCTAAACAACGTCTACAAACTAATGAAAAGAGCAAAATTAGAAAAATTTACCTTAAAAGGTGATCATGTTGCACCGATACTGATACCAGTATCAGATGGGGCCCCGATTCAGCACTAAAATGGTGGTATCGGTATCGACAAGTACCAACATATAGGGCACCGATACCATTTTGAGAGCCAAAAGTTTATTCAACTATTGTCACCCATTCCAGGTAGGCAATAAAAAGTTCTACTGGATTCACTTTGTATTAGTCTTTTTCATGCTTCACAAATGAAGGCAGTAGCTTGACAAAGCCATGATGGCAATGATTTTACATCCAAGTAGTATGCAGTTCTTTATATATACAAACACATCAGATGGTATCGGTATCAGGTATCGGTATCAAGGCCAAAAAATTTAATCGCCGCAACACTAATCATAGGCAGCTCAAGCCTTCATGTGGCCCTAAGCAAAATTTTTATTTGTGGCCCTCTTTTTTTGCCCTTAATATCACCTGCTGCAATCAACAGTTCAATGATCAGATAACTCACACACCTAATAATAATTAATTGCAGCTTTGGCAGTGCTTTTTGTGGTCTCCTATTTGTGAACGGCACCTAGTATTACTATAATTGATTAATATATTAGTATGCATGTGTTTACAATTTTTAGTACCAACAGCAACAGAAATGTGCAGAAATAGACTTTGGTCCAAGAACCACAATAAATAAAAAAAAATCTTACATGCATAAAAATAATAAATGTACAGAAAAAGTCAAATCAAAGAATATAATATCAACAATGTTCTTAAATAACAAAAATACATAAACAGGTAGAAAATGAAGTGAAAATTGTAGTTGAATGATTTTCTGTTAAAAATATGTCAATGTATGTGAAAAAACTATTTGGAAGCAGAAGTTACAGTTAAATACATATACATATTTTATATGTAAAATGTATGTACTGTATTTTCTTAATATTTTACTTACTCCTTAAAACCTCAGCTTGCCAGCTTTTTTCTACGCAAAAACATTGATGGTATCGCTGTAAGAGATCTGATCACCAACTCTGTTGTTAATACTAGCCCGTTTGATCATTCTTCTACAGTACCATGAGATATCTCAGGCACTTCTTTACTCGTTTGAATTTGGAAAAGCTCTGCTCTGCAGATGCAACAGTCACAGTGTATATGCAGGCCTTCCTCAGAGCTACCCAAAGATTAGTGGAAAGCTAAGATCTCATTTGAAGAGAGGGAGTGAGTAAATGAGGTCATCTGTGCTTTAGGATGTCTGGAAGTTTTTTCATCTGAAGCCAGTGCACTCTCTTCAGTATCAGACTTTTCTGCAAAGATAAGCTTGTCTGAGAGAACTTTACGTTAGTCCTTACTCTGTGTGTCAATCTAACCCAAAGACCAATCCTTTTTTTATGTATAATTCATGATTTCTACATGACTGAAGAAGTTGATGTAAAAATGGAGAATGTTATCATGAAGTTGTGTTTTTGTTACGATAGTCATGTAAAAGCAATTAAACATGTAGAAAACCCAAACAATTAATTAATGTTAAGTCCCTTGGGGCATCCTAGGTAGAGCCCTAAGAAGTTGCTTAGTCCACTTATGCCTTGGGCTGGATCATAAGATGGTACTAATTTAATAATACTCGACCCATTCAGACAGGTCTGAGAAGTAATTTGTGATAAGGAGGAAAATTTTAAATAACCAAAGGTTCAGGTCAGGCTGTAAGAAGAAAAATATAGGTGGTTGAACAAACGGTACATACAGTAAAAGGCTAAAATTAAATTAAATTCCTTTACTATAGTATTATTCTAATCTGTAGAATGTAGAAATTTCTGGTACAATTCTGACCGACACTTTCATCTTGAGATTAGACTTTCGTTAAAGTGAATGATCTAATTCTGCTAATTTAGAACATTCCATTTTACTCATAATTATATTTAAGATGCTGTTGAAGTGTCTCTCATACATAAATGTAAACAAAAAAGTTTGAATAACAGTAGAATAAGTAGTAAGATGTGGCAAACTTTCTGCAATTCTCCACATTGCTTAGCCTTTGATAAGCAGGCTGGGTTAGTTTCTCTCATAGATGATAGTCAGACTAAAGAGATAAAACTGGCCCTGAAAGGAGAAATTATTGGGAATTTGTTGTTGTTGTTTTTTTTAAATAGTTTTTCATATTCTAAAAGTTCTTATTTTCTTTATTGTCCTTGGTTTGGAGACAACACCCAGAGAAATAAGCATGATTCTTCTGGAGTAAAACTTTATAATGTTGTTCCAAATTCCAAAGAGGGTAATCACCAATATATCCAGACTGAGCCTACAGCCTTCCAGCCTCAGAATGACTTCCTTGGCTAGAGAGTATGGCTGATGGTCAAAGGCTGGCAGTCACTCAAACCCAGAAACTGACAGACAGCTGAGAGCTGATGGAACCTAAAGCTGAAGCCCAAGTTGAATCCAAAAAACTGAACAGCCATCTGAATAAAATGCAAAAAGAAACCCTTTTCTTGTTGAAACCTGATAGACCTAAGCTTGATCAGCTAAAATTCTTTTTTTTCATCTTTTCAAAAGCTACCTTAGATCTAAGAGACTGCAAATCATGTATTCAAACCTTGTCTTTATATTTTAAGGAATAACAAACTGATAGAATTTTGATGCCCTTCAGCCACAAATACTAATTCAATTTATTTATATAGCACCAATTCACAACATGTCATCTCAAGGCACTTTACAATTCAACCAGATCATACAGTCTAATTGATCAGAATTCTATCTATGGAAAACCAACTGATTGCATTGACCTATTGACTCAAAGGCAATCCCTCACACTAAGCATGCTTGTAGCAACAGTGGAGAGGAAAAACTCCCTTTTAACAGGAAGAAACCTCCAGCAGAACCAGGCTCAGTGTGAGTGGCCATCTGCTGAAGCCACCTGGGATTCAAGGAGACAGAAGCAGCTATACAGTAAGAAGCAGAAATACAAAGGCAACTATAAAGCTGGGCTTACAATGTGCAATTTTTTTGCCTTTTTCGGGGGAATTTTCCAGTCGTGCGAGAATTTTCCGATCGGGCCGACTTACAGCCTGATCATGCGTCGTGTATTCTGTAGTGTACAGGGGGTAACGAGGGACGATCAGCCTCCCACGACCACCTCCCGATCAGGAATCATAAGGTCGGGAGAAAATCAAACAAGTTTGATTTTTATTCTGACCGTCGTGGGCAAATCGCTCAGTGGACATGCTCAAACAAGGATTCTTCTTTTTCTTCTTCCTCTCAGATGTAAACACAGAAGAATGGAGGGAATGCAATGAATGAAATGCAGTTCAGTCTGTAAAATTGACAGGCCATAGTAGCCACGTTTGCTCAGCCATGTCTTTGTCCAAATATCTTTGCCTTTTTTTTTTAGGGCTTTCAGTAGAAAATTGCACAAATTGCCAAGGCAGGGCATTTCACCTTAGTGAGTTCATATTCCCCTTTTATTTGTGTAGTGGTATAGAAATATATGTATTGCTATACAGATAGCTTTCAGGTGCGAGGTTCAGGTTGGGCAAAGTGGGCGTGGTAT
>JAGKQL010004695.1:0-13452 GCA_018398635.1 Cyprinodon brontotheroides
CATGACTTTTACAGGTTTAAAACAACCTTATCTTTTAAGAGAACTGCTCAGTTTATCGTGAGATATGTTTGTGTTTTGATAGCTTTATCAGTAAAAGCAATAAAACAAAAAAAATCACTTAATTAATCAAGACTGATAGTATTCTGTCAAGTTAGCAGCTGTAAATGTTAATAAGTAGTATAAAGTATACATTATCTATCCTTGTTTATGCTATGCATATCTTTTTTGTACATTAAACACAAAAAAGCCCAAAGTCCTTTTAAAAGGGAGTGACCCAACCCATAGGAAACTCCCAGCTTTGGTGTTTTTACCCAACTTTAAGAGGCCAGTTTGAGAGTTGGGCCCTTTATGTCATAAAGATGGTTTCCTAAACACAAAAAAAGGTGGGATTCTCTGGTAAAGTATCCAATGCCTTACTTTAATGCACTTGATCAAGACCTTAATTAACTAAATTGCAAATTTACATTCCAACAATCTCCTATGGCCAATTGATAATGGTTTCACCCAGAAAGAAAGTAGATACTTCGAACCCCCCGGATGTAAATATGTTCCACTAGATCTCTGAAAAAAGAACGATTTACCAAAACTGATGTTTATTCAGGTCTAAATGCTAAACTGTTTATTTGTGTTAAGTAGTAATGCTGCGTTTTAATCTAATGCTACGTTCTTTTGTGTTGGTTTTTTTTGACGATTAATACACGGACACAAACGGTTATGCAGCAGGTTTGATCAGCAAACGTTGTAGTTGTTTATAAAATTCTTACTTGCTGATATCAAATAATGCCAGTTTAATGAGATCTTTCAACTTATGAAAAAAAAAAAGTTATTGCCGGTATCTTATCTATCCAGAGATAACATATCTGTGCTCACAGTTATTCTAATCTAGCCATATTGTCAAGGTGAAACTTTAGTGCTACCAACGGTTGACATTGGTCCCTGGATTTCTACCATCATGCCGTCTCAGTTATCTCCTTCACATTTCCATTGCTGCTGGACTTTAGAGTGGAACCTGCAGATTATGTAATGAGTGACTCTGTATGTGCGATGCAGTTGTTACTGGATAGATAACCTGTGCTGCCAAGGCCGAGGGACAGCATACGCCCTAGAACTGGCGGCCCTCTGAGTCAGAGCATTCCTGTCGGCTCAACTACAGTTATATTTAGAAACAGAGTAACATCTCGTCACCTCGCCACAACACAAACACAGCAGTGACTTTTGCATGATGATGTAATGATTAAAGTTGCTCAGTCAATTGTAGATATGTTTTTAATGAGAATCACCTGCAGGTTTGTGTATCTGAGCATGAGACACACCAAGAACTTTCTTACCCTTGCGTAAAGACAGATGTTTGGCCCATCCACCTTATTCCCTGGCTTCTTTTTCTCAGAGACGGATGATGATGATGACGATGAAGACGATGATGAAGATCTGCGCGATGACTCCTTCGCCTCCACTTCCATTTCTGGACCCCCCAGGTCCAAGTTCATATTTGTGATGCTCTCCCGTCTCTCCACGTTCTTCTCTTTTTCCTCATCCTCGCTCTCTTCCTTTTCCTCCTCTTCCATCTCGCCCCTGCTGTGATCCAGATTCTCGTCTCTCTCTGCTTGTGAGGAAGACGAGGAGGATGAGACAGAAGAGGAACTGCCTCGTCTTTCCTCTGCAGGAGGCTGCTCTGGGGAAGGGGACCGGGGAACCGGCGTTCCATCCTCTGCAGTTCTTGTGTATTCATGCTCTGAAGAATGATCTGAGGAGTCTTCATTGGGGGACTCCCTGGGTATTTCATAGATAGCTGGGGATTGATTCTGGTAGGAGCGCTCCTGCTCGGAAATCTCTTCATATGTTGCATCGTTGGTTACCTCGTAGGTGTCGTCCG
The DNA here is from genome assembly GCA_018398635.1 of Cyprinodon brontotheroides. NCBI lineage: Eukaryota > Metazoa > Chordata > Actinopteri > Cyprinodontiformes > Cyprinodontidae > Cyprinodon > Cyprinodon brontotheroides. The sequence goes on from JAGKQL010004695.1 coordinate 1,874, forward strand.
ACGGAGTCTGATAGATGTGCTCTTGTTCTGAAGGCTCTTCATATGTGACATGGTCGGTCAAGTCATGCATATCTAATGTCTGATTCTGGTAGGAGTGCTCTCGTTGTTCTCTCTCATTCTCCTCATCATCTGGTCTCTCATAGGCATTCTCTTTGAAGGGATCCATCCTGGTTGAAGGACTCTACAGTCTGTGTGTCAGGGTACACAGCAGAGGGACTGTTATCCCATGCATATCTTATCAAAGAGCAACGCAGGACTTTGGACATGTATGGCTAAAAGGCAATCCCAATAAAAGAGTACAACTCTGGTTTAAAAGAAAGTTATTCAATGGCTACATAAAATCGCTGTCCCTCTTAATGTCCTTTGACGATAAGTACGGCTGCATGAGGGAAATTTAAAAAATGTACATTTCTTTTAAACTTGACCTTTCAATTTAACATGCAGATTTTAATATTGCACCAAAATGGAATCAACACACACCATTTTAAACTTTAAAAGGCCTCTGCATAGCAGTCGGGGTATACTTAAAGCAAATGTGGTAGATTCCAGGTCCTGAGGGCCTGACTATCTGCTATCTTGCAACTTTTAGTCTCATCTTTGGTCCAACAAACCTGAATCAAATGGCTGAATTACCTCCTCTGTATGCATTCAATTTCTTTAAAGTCCTCCTAATCATTTATTTACTTGATTCAAGTGTGTTGGACCAAAGATACGTCTAAAAGTTGCAGGAAATGGAACTGTTCACCCTTGACCTAAACCGATAGGCTAGGTAGGAGAATATTGCTCAATGAATAAGCCAACAGGCCAAAGGTAATTAAGGAGGAGATTAGGGCTGCAACAAGCAATTATTTTGCAAATGGATTAATCTTTCAATCATTTTTTTTGATTAATTGATTAATAATCGGATAGCAAAACGTTGCTTAAAGAAGAATTTTATTAAATTAAAACGAATGAAACGAAAATCTTTTCCACTTGAGGAGTACTGGATAGAGCACATGAAAAACAACAACATTTTTTGTATCTTAAAAGCAAAATGTTTTGATTTTTACCCACAATTTTAGTACAATTGCTGCTCAAGAAGTGTCGCTCTGTCACCTAAAGGCACGTTTTAGAGTCTCTACACTCCAGATAACGATTAATCGATTACTAAACGATTATTTCAATAATCGATTAATCCGATTGATTGTTTCATCCCTAGAGGAGATACATAACTCATCTGCAAAAGGAGGCTCTGGTCAGACTACATGCAAAATTATAAATTTACATCTTTATATAAATAATGTGAAAATAGAAAAATAGCTAAAGTAGATGAAACTAACTACAATGTAATCCTGGAAGAGAACCTGTTGGAGGCTGCTAGAGACTTAAATTCATTATAAATATATAATAAATATGTTCTGGAATGATTGTCAATAAAGTTAATTATTTAATTTCACATCAGTGAGAAAATTGACAATTAGTTTTGATTGCAACTCAGACTAAATGCATTAATCTCAAATAGCTCCAAATAACTTAAAGACAATCATTATAGTCAGGCATTATAAATAAAACTGCATAACTGAATAAAAGGACAAGTAATTTTGATCGTTATATAAAAATAGCTGCTGATTGGCTGCTTTAACTGTCAGTTCCTCTTAATGTCAATAGATGTATTGGTATCTGAGCCCGGTAATATTGCTCACCAAAATAAAACCAACGTATTTTAAAAACGTATAACTGTGTGATTTAAAGAGAAGTCTCATAACTTTATGACAGCTTGCCTATAACGCAATTTGTTTTTAACTTAAAACCTATATAATAACAAGAGATAAAGGCTTGAAAGGAAATCCACTGCAGTACGTTTGACGCTCAGATGTTTTATTTTGGAATTCTCAACCGGAAGTGTGTGCAAGAGGCGCTAGCTTGTAGGTTAGCCTGTCACTGTTTGTGATGTTTGGGGTCTAAATGAGGATGTGGCTGCAAAAATAGTCCGTGTGGAAGAGTTCTTCAAAGCTGCTGGGAGCCAGCGGGACATTCAGCGAGCTTAGAAACAGGTAATATACCCTGAAATAAATGTTAGCCTTGAACGAGGAAGTAAATATATGCCAAGGAGCTTTAGGCTATTGGCTGAAGTGAAAGCGAAAAAAAAAAAATGTTTTGGTCATTTAACGGGACACACTTTGATTCTGCTTCCGTTTGTTTCTTTCGTTAAGATTACAAAAAGTAGTGTCCTTCTAAAAAACACACTTCCTTGTTGCCATTATTGACGCTTCCTGGTCATTTATACGCTGCCTTGTAAAAATATGACGTCACCTGCTGTGGATTTTTGACAACAAGAGCTCCAACTTTGAGCAAATCATTTTTTTTTAACATGTACTAATATGATTGCCTTTAGGTCTGGATTTAGGCATTATTTTTAACTTTGTTTTTTGTAGCCTAAACCATCATCCTATTAACTCACATCTTCGGCCCACAGCATGATACCACCACCACCGGTGCTACTATGGGGATCTTGCTTAAAGCAACACAAACTTCTCAGATATACTGAGGTTAGATCAACATTTTAGTTACTTTCTATTTAATAGTTCAGAGTGGTAATAATGTTATATTCTGTCTATTATTCAAATTTATGGAGGGAAATATCTGAGCTGACAGATATATGTAGCCATAACTGCTACATACCTTCAATTTTGTAGCTTTATTTAGTCTTAGGCAGATTTATTTTCTTAATTTGTATACACAAGTGTATAAAAAAAACGAAATTTCGGTTAAAACGGCTCTAGACAACTTCTTTTTTTGATGAAACTTGAAAGATGTATTGAACCAGGTTATGTATCTGGACATAAAAATGGAGCAAAATGGGGTCAAAGGTCAGCACAGCTGTGCAGAAAACCTTTAAAAAACCTGAAATACTTTCTTTATTCGCTTCTATTCATAAAATGGGTTTATTTGATCTGTGGTAACAAAAAACAAGCAACACACAGCATCATATAAACTCTACTCTAACAAACACTTAAGCTTTTTATTAATAATAATTAAAAAACTACACTTAAGTTTTACCTAAAAGGGGGAAACCTTTCTTAAAGCCCTGTGAAATTTAGAAACTAATTTTGTTTTATCCAAACAAATACAGATATATGAATCACACAGATATGATCCTATTTTTTTTTTTTAGATCACAGCTTAAATCCAAAACAGTTTAGCAGCAAAGTGATTTGATTTAGCAAAATGAAAGGGTGTGTTATGAAAGAGCACTTTTTGGCAGCTCTTCAGTTGATTCCTTTTACTGAATCAAATCACTGGGTTTCAAACAATTTAAGCAGTTTTTTTTTTCTCCGGCAGTTTGTAGTAGCAGGAGTAAAAACAGCTTAGTTTAATGTCCTGATCTTCACCCTAAAGATCCAACTCCTTCTGGGATTTAAGCGGATTCTGATTATTAGAAAGTTGTTTCGAATACTAGAAGAGCTGGTTGTTGACCCACGTTTTATTCACACCTCTCATCTAGATTTGAGGTTTATTGGTTTCGTTTCAAACGACAAAAGTAAGTTTTGAGGAAGTGAAACTATAATGCAGCTGTCTATATATATTCTTTTTTTAGCGCCTGGTTTGTTTCTTTGCTTTCAGGATGTTTCCCAGACTGCTGTTGGGTTTCTTGTGGGGCGTCGTTGGCGCTTTGGCCGCTGAGAACAACTCCCAGCCACTGCTGCTGGTGTCGTTTGACGGCTTTCGGGCCGACTACCTGCAGAGGTTTCCCATGCCTAACCTGAAGCTCCTGTACAGCCAGGGGGTCCTGGTGGAGCAGCTCACTAACGTCTTCATCACCAAGACGTTTCCTAACCACTACAGCCTGGTCAGCATGTTTCAGAAAAAACCACACCCACAGCTTTTTTTTTTTTAGGAACGATGACTAAAGCCCGGTGTTGTCTCCTCTCCAGGTGACGGGGCTGTATGCAGAGTCCCACGGCATCCTGGCCAGCACCATGTACGACCCCATCAGCGGCAAGCACTTCAGCCTCCAGAACGACAGCGACCCCATGTGGTGGAGCTCTGCGCAGCCCCTGTGGCTCACCGCTCAGGAGTCCGGCTACGAGACGGCGGCCGCCATGTGGCCTGGCTCCGACGTCACCAACCGCACACCGACGCACTTCTTCCACTACGACCCCGATGTGACGTTCCAGCAGCGCTTAGGGAACGTGACAAACTGGATGTTAGGAGACGGGAAGGTAAAGATGGCCTCCTGAGGTGGAAGGGTTCATCTGCAGATGTCTGACATCCTTATTTCTCTTACTGTTTCGCCAGAAGCCAGGAGCCATGTTTGCAGCTCTTTACTGGGAGGAGCCTGATCGGTCGGGGCACAATTTTGGCCCTGAAAACACAACAGCAATGGCTAAAGCTCTAAAGGAGGTAGCGTTTAGCTTCTGCACATTTATTGGCTCATTAGAAGCTTAAGAAGTTGATCATTTGAATGAATTTGCAAATTTAGTAGTACAAATTCCAGTATGAGAATCATTTGATAAAATGCAGCCATAATCGCAAAACGGCCCCACAGCATGATGCAGCCACCACCATATTTCTCTCAATATTTCCAACAGTTTAATCTTGGTTGAAGTAATGGCTACTGACAGAATCTGACCTTATTAAACAGCTTGCATTGCAAAGGGAGGTAGTTAAGTCGGATGGTTAAAACTTGGACACATTAATAGCTTCCGACAAGATAATGATGATTAAAAGTAATAAAATCTATTTTTGGAACACTTATGTTAGAATATCTGACCTTAGATGTAATTAAATGTGTGGGTTGTGCTTAATATCTGAGTCGCTGCCAGAAAACCGATCGATTTGATCTGGACTCTCGCCAGTTCTGCCAGAAAAGACGTAAAATGATCACCCAGAAGCTTGTGTTTGCCAATCAGACAGATGTTAAAGTATTGAGTGGAAATAATAAAGTTCTTTAATTAGAAATGATTATTCCTGTTTGCAGGGGTGGATTTAGGAAATTTGGGGCCCTAGGCAAAGACAAGCAGGGGGCCCACAAATTGAGAAGACAAAACATAAAACAGATCCATTATAGAGATACAGAAATTTTAATAGAATAGACATACATTATTTGTTCTGTTTAGTCCCTCTCTTCCTGTACCTTTTCTTGTTGTTTTCCTCTCTATGTTTTATACTCAGCTGACTTTTCATGCTGTCTCAAACGGAATGAAAGGTTTTTTCCAAGCACTTAAGATTGCTCCTTCCTGTATTTCCAAAAAGGCAACTGCAAAAGTGAATACCAGATTCCTTCTTTTCACAGTAGACAAGCCATGATCTGCTTATCTGTTCTTCATTTTTCATTTGTATGAAATAATAGCAAAATGAATCATGACAGCAGCAAAAGATAGGAGGCGGGGTTACGAATCGACTCGCTTCTGGAGAGCAGAGTTCTGCTGTTTTATATGTTGGTCACCAAAGTCTCAAGTAGCAGAAAAAGTCGGCTAGATTTGGCGCTAGGAGCTTTTTTGAAATCAAAGTGCTAGAGGGGTCTGAAAAGTGGCTAAATATAGCGACTAAAAAGCGCTAAGTTGGCAACACTGCTCTTTGCACCCTTTGTTTTTCAAATGCCTGTTTGCTGATGTCTGTTTGGACCTTTCTGAACATGTGCAGCAAATGGACTGATCCAATATGGTGGGCGCTGAGGGGGCTGAGATACACTTAATATTATAAGCTTTCTGATGGCATTTTTGCGAAAGGATTTTTATGAAAAGCATAATTAATGTCCACAAATAAGGGAATAGTTGTATTAACTATACATAGAAGAGTTTTATGCGCCCCCCAGGAACTTGGGGAAACTGCCTAGTATTGCCTTATGGTAACCCCCTGCCTGTTTGTAATCTAGGTTGACGACAATATCGGGCTGCTGATGGACGAGCTGAAGAGGACGGGCCTCTGGGGTCGCATCAACCTCATAGTGACCAGTGACCACGGCATGGCCCAGTGCTCCGCCGATCGCCTCATACGGCTGGACGACTGCCTCCACCCTGACAACTATACCCTGGTGGACCTGACGCCTGTCGCCGCGCTCCGCCCCAAAGAAGGCAACCAAGCTAAAGCCACGTAGTGTTGGTTCTGCCGCTCTTCCTCTCCTATAACCCGCCGTCTGCTTGATTTGCTTCAGATCCAGAGCGGGTCTTCAGCTTACTGAATGAGTGCCATCCTCACATGAAGGCAATACATGAAGAAATCCATCCCAGACGGTCTCCACTATCGGAACAACCCTCGCATCCAACCGATCCTACTGATCGCTGACGAAGGCTGGACCATTGTGAGGCGGGGAAACAAGCTGCCTAGGCGTAAGTGATAAAATTGTGCAAAAATGTGAATTAATTCAAATTTTCTCTAACTCTCTTACTGATTTGTACCACAAATTAGATTTAAAAATGAAAGCTGGTTAAGAATGGATAGAATTTGGCTTCTTGCTGCATACATTTTTATAGAAGTTTAAAGCTAATGCTAATGGCAGCACTTATTTGTTCTCCATAGTAGGTGATCATGGGTATTACAACTCCCTGCCAAGCATGCATCCCTTCCTGGCAGCGACGGGCCCCGGCTTCCGCCAAGGTGTCCAGATGAAGAGCCTGCAGAGCGTAGATATTTACCCGCTCATGTGCCGCCTGCTGGTGGTGCCGGCACAGCCCAACAACGGCTCTTTGACCAGCGCTCGGTGTCTGCTAGCTGGCGAGAGCTGCTGGGAAACCTCCGTGGTTATCGGCCTGGTGGTGGGGGTCCTGCTGCTGCTCACTATTATCACTGGTGAGTCTGAACAATCTTGTGATTTATTTGTATTTTACTCATAGCGCATTGATTGATCAGAAAACTAACCAGACTTGTTTTTCTGCAGTTCTTTTCCGGTGCATGGGCTCCCGTCCAACCGCAGGCCCCAGGCCTTTCCAGAGGCTGGACTTTCTTTGCGACGACGACGAACCCTTGGTTCCATAAACCACCGAAAGCTCCGCTTCTGCTTTGCTTTCTTCTGTCATGTGGTTGTTTCCCAACACATACCCTCAGGTTTTGCTTCCACTTGCTACAGGTGGAGTAAAAGTAGCTGTTACCATGGATACTGTATGTTTGATTTTAAGTAATGCGACACGCTCCAGAGATTTTGATGCTGTTGTTTATGTGGCCGTTTTAAAACGTTTGCGATTGTGAGCATTTCCTTGTTTTTCTTTGTTTTGGCCAGCAGAGGGAGCCAGTAGCTCACGATTAACCTTGTATTTTTAGGCTGATTTGTCACACAGATTGGTTCAAAATACATGATTTTTTAAATTTTTTATATTGTCTTTCAAAGCACAATTTAAAGGTAAAAATAGTATTGATGACTACTAATGGGTTTCTTAGGTGAAATAAAAATAAGGGAAGTTATTACCAAAGAAGATGGAGGTTTGGTTATCTTATGGGGACTATTTTGCAGGGATTAAAAACTGTGAACCGCTGCTGCTGAAAGTTCTGAAAACAGGTTGTTGATATTTTGTTTTTCAAATCAGACAAATCCACCAAAAATGACCAAAACATACAATAAAAATGAATCACTGTGCTTAAATTCATTACTTTAACGTCAAGATGTTTAAACAGCAAAGTGAAGTTTTTTACTCTTCTTCCAAAGTTAAATAAGTAGCATCCCTAAGAGGATGGATGATTTTGTGGGTTTTTAAAACCTAACATAAGACAAAGTAATGCAATCCTGGTTGCAAAAGCCATAGTAAGTGTAATATTGAATATTCCACAGCATTCATCCATATATGTAAATGTTAAAATACTATTGTTTATTTCATGGATCTTTATTGGATTACATGCAAGCAGAACTCAGGTTACTGAAACAGCAGAAAGAATACTTTTTGCGTTCATTTTATAATATTTTTTTATGTATTTTTTTACTGATAATTGTCGACACCCCTGGTAGAGCTGAGGTTGGCTAAAAAAATGGGCCTTTATGCCAATAAATAATTACTTTATTCCTAGCGAAAACAGGAATTAACTGAAATGCTACGGTTTAATTTTTTAATGAATTTTTAAAGTTTATGAATAAGTATGAAAGACTAGAAATAAAGTTTATTTTTTCCATCTTTACCAGGGCTGTCAATAAATGTGGTAGTTTCCCTTAATTCATATTTAAAACTCAAATTTTGATTTATTTTCTATTAAAAAAAAATCACCTTATATGAATTTACGGCCATCATAGATATATTTAAATAGCATGACAAAGAGGCAGCTTTGCACATGTGTTACTGCTTATTGTAGCGGGAAGATATTTTGTTTTTCAACTGATGTGAGAAGAGATAATGATAATAAATATGAGTTAATAGAATCTCTGTGTTTTCTTTTCTTCATATTTTATCATCAGTGGGGGAAAAAAAAGTGCAACACACGTTTGGAAAAATTAATTTGTATTCCTTTGTATTTTTTTTTTCTCCATTGCAGTCACAACATTACAACGTAATAAAATGGCAAATATATAAAATCAAACTCAATACTGACAATAGATCTCTGTATCGTGTTCAAATCAGCTGTACATCTCTGTTTAAAATCATCTTTATGCATCTGCATTACTGTAAATCTTTGTCTCTTTACAGATAAATAGACTTATTTTCAGGAGGTATTGTAACAAAAATAACACATTTCCTAATGTTGGCCTCTTAGAGCCATCAAAAAATACTTTTCAACTCTTTCCCGTGACACTGGTGGACACAGAACACGCAGACTAAAACAAGAGACGCCACAGTGTGTCCTTTTCACCGTCTCATTTGTGGCTGCTCTGAAACATTTGTAAATTAGAGGCCAGACCACAGACGGTATTTTTTTTTTTTTTTTTTACACAGTCTATGGATGCGACTCTTCCAATCTACCAAAGAAAATGAAAGAAAACAAATTAAAATTAGCATTTTCCTGAATGGTGTTCTGATGTGCTGACGCAGGAGCAGTTTGATGACGATAGCCATCGTTTCTGGAACTAAATACAGAAAATGGCAGCCAGACAGCCTCTCTTTCATTTGTCTAACTGTTCAACTATTCTTCAGATTGAGTGGAATAAATAATCTCATCAAAAATCTACTTTCAGCCAGCTTTCCAGTAATTTTCTGCTTAAATGTCAAACTGTTTGCTTGCTTGAGTTCAAAATGTTGTGAAACAAATGTATTGATATAATAAATACATTAATCTTAAAATGTTTAAAATGCCTTAATCCAGAAGAACCTAAAAATTTGATTTGATTTGCTTATATTCAGAAAAAAATCCAGCCAGGAATTTACATTATTTGAGTCAGGCTAGCAATTCTGTGATAAAACCAACATTTCAAGCTTTTTTTTTTTTGCAATTGTCAATTTGCCAGTTTACATTATATCCAAATATTTTCCTTTCCATAAATAACTATTCGAAAAATGAAAGTATTTTTCCCAAATAAATATTTTAACAGCTTGGTCAGAGACATGCTAATTGTTTTATGCTAAGCTAACATTTCAATCTAATCTTTTTTGTTTTTCATATGTTAAATTGTTTATTATCTTGTAACTAAATATTTCCCTTTTCATATGTTAGTATTCCAAAACATTTGGGCATATTTATTAAATAAATAATTTGACAGCTGTGTCATAGACAAGCTAATGGTTTTAAGCTAAGCTAACATTTCAAATTTATTTTTTTTCAAATATAATAGCTTTCATTAGCTTGAATCCAAATGCTCTCCTTTACAAACATGATTGTTTGACAACTTTAGTCCTATTTAATTAATAAATGATTTAAAAGATTGGTTAGAGACAACTTAGCCTAATGGTTTTATGCTAAGCTAATATTTATTTATTTATTTTTATAATGTCAAGTTTTTTGTTAGCTGGTATCCAAATACCCTCCTTTCCAAATATGCTTATGTCAAAATTAGGCATATTTAATTAATAAAATTATTTAACAGCTGGATCATAGACAAGCTAATGGTTTTAAGCTAAGCTAACATTTCAAATTATCTTTTTTTTCTTCTAAGTTTTTCTTCTAAGTTTTTCATTAGCTCATATCCAAATACGCTTCTTTCCAAATATGATTATTCCAAAAATGAGAGAATTTTTAATAAATGATTTAACAGCTCGGTCTGAAAACAGCTAACGAATTAATAATAAGCTAACATTTTTAAATAAATTTACACCGAAGTGCTGAAAATTTTATTAGTTGATAAAGTTTGTAATATTTGGGAATTTAGTTAGCCTATTGGGACAAAAGCTAACAATTTTATGCTAAAAAGTTATTAAATTTTAGCTCTGACTTAGAAAAAGTGCTTTCCAAGCAGACAACTAATTGGTTCTGGCTGTCTGGCTAATCATTTCTGATCACTTAAACTCACCTACAGTTCTAATATCAGTGTGTCTTATACTAGAAACAACACAGATGGCAGGGGTTCCTATGAAACCACAGTTTTAAATAACCTTTTTTTTCCTACTTCAACCTTACATTCTGAATTTTCTTAAAGAACAATTACCATCAGTTACATTTGAAAGTACGATTTACGCAAAACTAATGGAACATATATACAACTAAGGAGAGCTAGATGTAGTTATTTACAATCCAAATGCCAACCACGAGAATATAAATGCTACCTTTGCACAACAAATTTCTATAACATTAAAAAACGCATGACCCTGACCAAATCAAAAGCCTATGGTCTTATAGATACATCCAAGTGAATATATAGTTTGACCCTGCCCTGTGTTTATACTACCAAACCTGAGTCAAACATCTGAAATCCTTTTGCCGCCATGATTAATTCTGAGTGGGTTTAAGGTAAGGTTTCAGCTGCTGCTGGACTCGGGTCTGTTAGATACTGCTCTGAGAAGAGAAACACTTGAACTTTACAGAATCTGAGACCTTCACAGCTTTGGAACAAACATAAAACACTTTTGGTAAACAAATAAATGAAAAAGATACAACAAAAACATATGAGCCATTAGTGACCCACATAGGCTTAACAGACCCTGATAGCAGAATATTTCCTGTGTTTTAACCAAAAATACATTTTAACATACAAAACACATTCCTCAGTCGGGAGGCAGCATTCATCTTTCTGTGTAAAAGTTACATTGCAGTTTTGTCCCCCTCCCAGCAATCCCATCTTGACAGAAAAAAAAAAAAAAAGAAATTTTGTGCTAATTTTTAAATGCTAATAAAACATTTTTAAACTTCTTAGAGATGTATCATTACTGAAGCAGAAGGTAGGCCAAATGAAAAAAGCAGTTAACTGATTTTTACATTTTATTTTCAATTGATATAATATTGGAAAAAAGTCAGATTTCTGAGAAACAAAGTCAGAAATTCAACTTTCAAAGTCTGAATTCTGAGATCAAAAGTAAGAATTCACGAGGATTAAAGTTAGAATTCTGAGAGATTAAAAGTTAGAAATTCTGAGAAAAAGTCAGAATTATGAGATTAAAAAGTCTGAATTGCGAGATCAAAGTAAGAATTCACAGATTAAAGTTAGAATTCTGAGATTAAAGTTAGAATTCTGAGATTAAAGCTCCGAATTTGAGATCAAAGTCTGAATTCTGAGATCAAAGTAAGAATTCTGAGATTAAAGTTAGAATTCT
>JAGKQL010004696.1:0-13544 GCA_018398635.1 Cyprinodon brontotheroides
TTTGATAAATCACTTTGCGAGTGCTAAATTAATATATTTACATGTTCTCCTCCCTGCGTGTAAACGCCCCATATTGCATATTCATTGCAGAAAAAGTACTAAAACCAAATCGCTTACAGCAGCTGATAGATCAATTTGGCAGAGATTACTTTGGCGTGCTGCAGTGAAATAGCTCACGTTTTTATACCGCATAAACCTTTGATGAATCGCCCTATGTGTAAGAAAACATTCTTAACTGCTCAAACTGACATCAACTCGACAAACTTAGTTTTCCAATCAGATCTTTTCTATAGGTAGTTATTGAGCCATAAATAAAGCGAAAAATCATGCAGGAAAAGGTATATCAGTAAATATGAAGTTATATAAATGCATTATTGCACTATGATGCCATAAATGGCTTTAATTTTCTGTAGAGTGACTTACTCCTGTGAATGACAGTTAAAGTCTGTCTGGATTCTCACTCCAATCACATTGCTGAGGTGATGCCCTGACAGTACAGCATGGTTTTTCCCATACAGAGACACAACATGAGGTGTAATGGAGGTTATGTCTGGTACCTGACAGGAAAACACAAAGGATGTTTATATTGGATTATTTTCTCATTAGTGTTTGCATAATTAATAAAATTAAAGCAGGGGCCTAAAAACCCCCTCATACTTATACTGTCAGCCTGTCCCAGATACATCTAGTCGATCAGCTACTCAATCCTAAATTGTTTTTGATCCTTTTCTGTTTCATCTGCATTTAGATGTTTTGTGTTTTTAATATCTTTTGTCTTTTTTCTGACTTCCTTATGCACATTATCAAGCTAATCGTTTTTAGACAACTTTATTTTCATGCTTATTTTTCACCACCTTTGTATTCAGAGGTTGCATGATTGGTAGCGCCTTCAATGGATGCGTTTCCATCAGCTTTTTCCGACATTTTAAAGTATCACATCAAAAAAGATAGATAGAATGAATGTTCTGCTGCTTTACTCTGGCTAAGATGTACAGTATATTCTGTGGCAATTTGCAGCGGAGTTGATGTGATATCAATGAAGAATAGCTCCTTCAAGTTTGAGTAGCATAGTTCTCAGCTGGAGAAGTGTGTCTCCAGGTCTTATTAATGAGCGTGGGGAGAAGAACAGTGTGTGAAAAAAAGTCAGGTTCAGACTTACAGAAATGTTCATCACAGCCTCCATCTTCATGCAAACATGTTCCTGTAAAAAAAGATTTTTAAATCAATAAACTGAAACTACAAAACTTTTTATTCTAGTAATCTTTCATGTTGTTTAAGGCATTTTACTAGATATTTAAATAGAGGCACTTATATTCTGAGAAGCTGGCGCATTGCAGTAGAAACAAGGATGAGAGACTCAATACTGCAACAAAACTCGAGGCACAGATTGATGATTACATCCTGAGCAAGTTTACTGGACCAGGTACAGCTGTTATCTATCCACTGACATCCAGCTTTCATACACTGACGGCACCTGAAGACAAAAACAACACAAACTTCAGCAATGATTTAATTATCAGTTGCAATGTTTCTAAAATAGAACATTTTAATGACAGCGATGCACAACAAGTCCCTTTCAGGAGAGATTTTATCCCTGATTAAACAACAGGTGTATTATTTCATATTTTAACCAAAACTTCTCCTAATGTTTTTCTCTTATACACACCATTCATCCAATCTGACCCGCACATATAGACCCGCACATATAGACCCGCATATATAGACCTGCACATATAGACCCAGAAATATAGACCTGCACATATAGATCCCACATATAGACCCGCACATATAGACCCAAGCATATAGACCTCCTGCACATATAGACCCCAGCAGAAATATAGACCCACACATATAGACCCGCACATATAGACTCCACACATATAGACCTGCACATATAGACCCAGAAATATAGACCTGCACATATAGACCCACACATATAGACCCAAGACATATAGACCCCATACATATAGACCTCCGCATTATATAGACCCAAGAAATGTAGACCAAGAAATGTAGACCTGCACATATAGACCTGCACATATAGACCCATACATATAGAACTCAAGCATTATATAGACCAAGCATATAGACCCGCAAGATATAGACCAAGACATATAGACCGTGCATATAGACCTCCTCACACATATAGACCGCACATATACACCCGCATTACATATAGACCCCAAATATAGACCCCGCAAATATAGAACCCAGTACATATAGACCCATACATATAGAACCGCGACATATAGACCAGCGCAAGATATAGACCCGCCGCATATAGACCTTCGCTGCGATATAGACTGTATATAGACCGGCATATAGACCGTGCATATAGACCCGCACATATAGACCCGCACATATAGACCCGCACATAAATATAGACCCCCAAATATAGACCTGCAAATATAGACCGCGCATATAGAAGCCGACCACCATATAGACCAGCGCGATATAGACCGTGCATATAGACCTCCATAGACATATAGACCGCGTGGACATTTAGTCCGTGCATATAGACCCGCACATATAGACCCCCGCACATATACACACCCGCACATATAGACCATAAAATATAGACCCACAAATATAGACCCGCAAATATAGACCCATACATATAGACCCGCACATATGAGACCCATACATATAGACCCATACATATAGACCAGCGCTATGACCCCATACATATAGACCAGCACATATAGATACATACATACATAGACCAGCGCATATAGACCAAGCATATATAGACCCAGCACATATAGACCCACAGATATAGACCCACCAATATAGACCCACCAATATAGACCTCAAGCATATAGACTGCGTGCATATAGACTCAAGTAATATACCCCTCACATATAGAGACATTCAGCCTAAAAGAAAGTTAATGTAACCAAAAACCTTGATAATGAATCCTGCTTCTGGAAAAATGTTCTCTCTTTCAGAAGCAGGAAAACTTTCCAGAAACAACAGGAAAACATGTAAACTTCACACCAAAGTTTACTAACAGATATAAAACATACACACACAAAAACATTTCATTTTCCAACTGTAAATAAACTTGCTTGAAAAAAATGTGGTTGTCCATTAATACTTGAACAATTGGTTATCTTTCTTTGCTCTGTCAGCTTAGAGTTCCCAAGGCTGATCTTTATGGTGACATCAAGATCTGAAAAATAAAAATATATTGTAAAACTTACCCTATGAAAGGGATGATATACTATTTAGTAAAGAATATTATATGAAATCCTTCCGTGAAACCAATACATTTTCTTCAGAAACTGGCATCCTTCGTATTTCCACAGAACACAGTTTTTAAAGTTTTTAATAAGTATAAAATAAGGTTAATGGAATAGAGATCTCCGGCTTTAAACTGATAAAATGTTCATCCACAAATAAGGCTGAATATATAAATGTTGAGTCTTTATACATCCAGACCAAATTAATCAGAAACACTGGATGTTTATTATAGGCAGGTAATATTGTTGGTCTTAAGGGTTGAGACCCTAAGAAGGATTGGCAGATTTTTAAGCAACGTTTACATGTTCAGAACTGTTCAGATTATTAATATGAGGTCATTTTATTACCATTATTAGGAAGAGTTGGAAGGATGCAGGTGCATTGAGGGAACTGTGCTGAAAGGCCATTTTGGCCACAAAGCTGACTGGAATTAGTGGAGAATTCACAGGTGAAGTTAGAAGGAACTTTCAGGTGCTTTTCCAGGTGTGCTCTGAATTACTAGTTTGATCTATAAAAGAAAAAAGTAAAAAAATATGAAAATAATCTAAAAGAACAACAAATAGTTCTAAATGAATGCAGTTAATAAACCAACATTTCCACTGGAGTCCCTCACAAGTTGGTGGGAAACGATTTTCTTCTGAGTGTCATTAGGTATGGACAACCACTCTGAATCTCTGCAGTGATTTTCAAATGTGCAGCTAAAAAATGATAAATGGGTGTCATCACAAAGTTCACCTTTGTTAGAAGGTTTCATCAATAAAGAAAGTTTCTGACCTGCCTTCAGAGACGCACCACACACAGTGGGGATCCTGTGCAGACAGACATTCATTCACATCTCTGTGAATGCTGCAGTTAGAGACCGGAACACGACTAATCTGGAAAAAAGACCAAAAAAAAAAGTAAAAAAACAAACAATTTTTCGTGAAAATGTGAAATAAAAATTCTCATACCTTGTTTTTAAACTGCAAATACACATGTTTCTGATCCGCTTGATCCAAAATGATTTTGAGAAAGACTCTGTGCTCTCCGGTTGCTCTGTAGACCACCTTTGGACAGGTGGGCTTATAATTCAAGTCCACAGCAAACTGGAAACAACAATGTAGATTATAGTTGAAGCTGTTATAAGTGCAGTCATCTTGAAATACCAAAATAGTTGGTTTAATGCAATATGCTGGTGACAGGGCCAACAGTTCCCTCTAATCCACCCCTTCTTCAGAGACATAGACAGGTATGGGGCATTGCAGGCTAACAAAAGAAGCTTAGCCAAACGACCCCATTCCAAAGGGGACCCGCTCATCCGTTTCTATTTGCATGTTTTCTAAACTAAAACGACCAGGCTTTGTTGGGCTGCTGGATAAAACATGGAACTAAACGCTATTTCTGACATTTTGAATTGAAAACTTCCTGGATGGAAGAGAAACGTCTTTCAAACCTGGAAACAAAAGTCCAGTGGATTGATTTTGAATTTTTTGGAACAGCTGCAATAAGAAACCTCTAGTCTAAGGACGCTCTAAGAAGCTTCAAGTGGTGAGGACGGCCCTCCAATCCACTTTTGCTTAATGGGATTAGCTTGGACAGGTTGTTGGTTCCAGCGTGAGAAACAACAAAGCTGATTAGTGAGAAATTAAATATTATTCCACAGCAGTGTTTGACCAAGCTGTTGACCAGGAAGATGAAGTTAACATTACGATCAGGATCCTGGAGCTTTTTTTATCCAACTGACTCAAAAAGCCTTTAGTTTAGATGTGTCAGTATCAGTGTTGTAAAAAGCTACATCATCCCCCAAAATGAAGAACCGCTCAAGTCTTTTACAAACTGAAACTACAAAAGGAGAAGTGAACTGAAACTAAAACAGGCAACTGTAAATTAAATACTGCTAATTCTTCGCATTAACGGCAGCAATTGATCAGAAAATATCCCAGAACCCAAAGATAGGGATTTATCAGACATGCTGAAAAAGAGAAGCAGTCACTATATACTTCTTCTAAACCGGCAGCCTTGATCAGAAAATGACAAAAACACAAACTGTTCAGCTTGTAAATGACAAATTGATATAAAACACTTCACCCGCAATCATCAACATCTGAAAATAACATTTCACATTAGTGCAACATTTTAAATTTCAAACAGCTAATGAACAGACCACGACCAACTGTATTCAGTCTTTAATGCATTAGCAGCAGATGTATTTAAGATAAACCCCTTCCATCACACACGAAAATAAAGACCTTTAGGTTAGATTGTCGTCTGTTGTGATTGCTGACTTCTTGTATTAAAATCTAGATCATTTCCTTTCTGTTGCTAGAAATCTATTATCTTTGTTTTGACAGTGTTCTTTGTCCAATGGTAATGTGTTTAGTACTTAGAATAGAAAATCCCTTTATTGTCCCACAATGGGGAAAATATGCTGTTTACAGCAGCAAAAAGGTTATAGAAAAATTTGGTCACACAAATGTGGACCTTAGAAAAATGTATAAGAATAACATAATATTAAAGAGTTAAAAAAAATTAAATACTGTATTTTAAAGTGTTTTAATAATATAAAACTGTGCACCTGTTCACCAATTCTATACACACCTTAACAAGAAATCCATCAGCAGTTCCAAAGAAGAAGACCATCCAGTCGCCCTGCCTCATGGCCAACACTGAGGTCATGTGATGGTATTTCAGAAGAACTATCTCTGGTTTCAGGGTCTTTGGTTCTGACTGAGAAACAGAAACTATAGTTATTAAATTAAAAGTATATAAACCTGCATAAACACATAGAAAATAAGCATAGCTAACTTTTGTTGTAAAGGCAGCTTCTCACTAATTGAAGGCTGAATACTTCATGCTCATCTTTATGTCCCAGGATGAAAACTGTGTGAAACTATTTGTAGTAAAGTTCTCGCCTCCGTTCTATTGACCGCATAGTCATTGCATTGCCTTCTCTGCCTAATAAAGAACAATGTGCACCTGGTGTACCATTTTTATTAATTTGATTACATGAGGCAATATTTTTATATCTAAATGTAACTGGATGGGCTGTGATGGACTTGTGATGGGCTGGTGACCTGTCCATGGTGGACCCCACATATTGCTGGAGACAAGCACAAGCCCTTCATCTTCTATCACCCTGACAGACAGGGGGCAGAAGTAACTCTCAGGGATGTTAATGGCAGTCTGTTGGCAACTGCCAAAGCAGCAGCTTGCTTGGGCTCATGGTACCTGTTTTCTTCCTCAGGACAACAGGTACCAGAGGGAACAGATTTCCTACTGCCAGTGTCCGCCATAGGGTTCGGGAGTTGCCTTATTGCAACCTTATGGGCCTCAACAATAGAAGATACAACATGGTCCAACATGATGTGCATTTTGGACAACACATGAATAATAGAAGTCCAGCAATGAAACACCACCACCAGATTCACAGCCCGGAGGTTCGTTCCTTCAAATTGCATTCCACCTGGTATCACTGTAGTTTCCTGTATGGGGATTAAAGTCCCCCAGAAGAATGAGGGGTTCCCTAAGAGGGGCACTATTGAGCACAATGCCTAAGAAGACCTAGTACTCCGTCATTCTGCTCATAGGCTGAGACGACCGTCCAAGTCCTCTTGGACCCCCGGCTAAGTTAGGAGACAAATAAACCCACCCAGCCCTTCACTTCTCTCCATATGCTACTCCTATGGTAGTAGAAGAGTACAGCCTCTCTTAAGGAGTTTGTTTCCAGAGCCTAGGCTATGTGTGGAGGCGAGTCTGAATATTTCTAGCTGGTAGCTTTTACACACCCAATCAGGCTTTGCTCCCCACCAAACCTCCGACATCCCACATCCCTAGAGTGGGTTTAAGTGTCAGGTAGACAAGGCCCAAGCTCCTGACTGTTCCCCAATGCTCTTGAAGTTCCAGCAGGTGCTGGTACCACTGGGGATTAACTGACAAACCCAGGCCTGGCTTTAGGAAGAGGTTGGTTTAAATGTTATTTTTCTCAAAGAATTCCGGTTGTTCATGGTATTGATAAAGATTTCTCAAGCTCTAGATTTACCTGTGGAGTACCACAGGGATCATATTTGTGGATCAGTGCTTCGTATTTCTGCTAATCTCTTGAACCCCCAGTAGGCCTCAGCAGAAGGCCGGTTACACTGAGCCTGGTTCTGCTGGAGGTCAATCTAAGTCAATGGCCTGCAAGTCAGTGACTCAATGCAATCAGTGGGTTTTCTGACTGTACGATCTGTTTAAAATGTGTGTAAATTTCCTAAGGATACATTGAATAAGATTGGCTATATTTTTGCAAACCTCTGATAACAGAAATAATTATCTTGTAATTGTATCAATGTTTATATTAAAAACAGCTCTGCTTTAATGTTTAAATGGATATAAAATCATCAGTAGCTGTACAAATATGAGACTTATATTATAGTTTCATAGTAGAACAGTTCTATCCACCGTCTTCAATGTTGAAAAGCAGCAGAGCACTCTGCATCGATTGTTAATCAGCTCAATAACTATTAGGTAATAATAACTTCAATGTGTAGTTATGTGAATAGTCAATAGTCAGTGAACAAAGCACAAAGCAAATGCTTTTGATGACCTGTTTAGTGAAATATTTAACATTATTGGATATTAATTTAAAAAAGACATTTTTGATAGAAGACAGCCTGCCTTATTTTATTGGGCGAAAAACAATCAGAACTCCATTTTATCAACTCATGTTCAGTTTTTAGCTTTATTAATCTCAAAGAGAAATAAAAAAAAACTGAACATAGATAAACATTTGATTTTAGGTCTATAATTAGAGTCTTGATCTGTTTCCATTATCAGGGGGTTTAGTTAAATCCAGCCACCTACCGGCTTGTTAGGCCTGTTTGATGAGTAATAGAAGTCTGGATCGGTGCCTGTTGTCCTGCTCTGATCAGGACTGATGTCAAACAGCAGCAGCTCAGTGTTGGTCTCTCCTCCATCCAAACTGAACACTCCGCTCCAAAGGACCTGCTGTCCTCCTGGGATGAGCGAGGAGGCCAGCAGTCTGCTGCCTTCACCTCCATCAGAGCTACTGAGAGTCGCTCCACCAAGAGACTTTAGAGTCTGAGCTTTACTGGTTTCAGCCTGAAGCCAAATCAGACGGACTTTGTTGGTTTTAGCTCCTGATGCCACGTTGGAGAACAGAAACACTGTTGATTTGATCTGAAATCCATCCACAAAATCTACATCAGCTTCAGTTTGGATTCCAGGCGTTACTGTATAATCAGACAGGGAAAATATCCCCCCAATGCCGGTCTCATCTGTATTATGCAAGTTGACAGTCACTACATCAGAAATGCATTTTCTCTGCTCTAAATCATCTCTGTTTGTTTTGATGGCAGTCAGGATGTAGGTCCTAGTCTTAGCTCGATCCTTTTGTATATCAACCAGAAAGCTGACCGACCCGTTGCTGCTCCTCAGAGGTCCCACCTGAATGTTTTCTCTATACAGAATCTTTGAGATATTCTTCAGATCCAGAATCTCACAGTAACCACAGTTGTCAGTCACACCACAGCTGACCACTGTGGTGTTTCTGATAAATGGAATCAACACATTGATTTTAAAAGTAGCGTTAAATGCAGTTGATTCTGGTATCCGGAAAAACTCCTCATTGCCCATCTGATGCCCGTTTCTCAGGATGCCTCTGAGGGTCAGGCTGTGGATCAGAGTCAGGTCGTGGCTCAGCTGATAGAGCTTCTCCTCTGTAGAGATGTAAACAGAGTTGGTAGCTACTGCGACTTGCTGAATGCTTTCATCCAAGTTAAAAACTCTTTCCATGTGACCCCAAACAGGTTTCAGGAAGTAAAACAAACAAACCAGCAGGATCATCTTGCATCAAATAAGGCCACTCAGATTCAGTCAGACTCTAACAGAGTGAAAGGTAGTCTGATCTTGGCAGTAAAACTCTGCAGCTCTGTATAAATGTGCTAGAAATGGGAGGAACAAAGCAAAACCACAAATGAGCAGGCTGATTCACACCAAGTCAACTGAGGCACAGAGACACAGAGACGATTCAACCAGATCATCCAGTCAGATTGATTCAAAGTTTTCTATCTAAGGAAAGCCATCTGATTGCATCAACTCATTGAGTCTTCAGCAATCCCTCACACTAAGCATGAATGTGGTGATGGTGAAGAGACTCAGCCTGCTGCTGCCTTTCCTTCCTCAGCAAAGTCCACACAGAGAAACACTCTTATCAAAAACTGGAAGAAGACGAGTTAAAATTGCTGGAGTCCATCAGAAAAAGACAAATCCAAACTCATGCCACTGAACCTCCAGAGAATGCAGCATGATATACTCCTCCACACCAGATCTTCAGGTCCTGTGAGCAGTCTCTGAATACACTGAAAACAAAAAGCAGCACCTCTGCTGGCCAGATGGACCTGGCCTTGTCCACCTTCTTCTCTGCAACAACTGAATACTTTCAGGAATCCAGTGAAGTTAATACCAAAAAAATCCACCTGAACCCTTTGAACATTTGAGAGAGAGAAACTGGAGGATTAACCGGTACCACCAGATGGAAGAAATTAGATTATAAATGACCAGAAGTCTTCCTCTATATGACATTTTAGGTAACACTCACTTCCACTTCAACAGCCGACCCTTTAACATTATTTAATACATTTTCCCAATTTTTTTGCACAAAACTTTCATTAACCAAGAACACACCTAAATACACTGCATGGCCAAAAAAAAACAGTCGCCACCTGATTCAACTAAGCAAATAGGTAGGAGCCCTCCTATTGAGATAAGCCTACTGCATGGGCGCGTTATCTTTCAGCTGGCAACAAGTTATTTAACTTTAGCAGGGTGCAAGCTGACGCTTCTCATTTCCCCTAAAAAGCTTAACCATGCTCGAAAGACACATCCCGTGGTGGTGGAAAAGATGTTAGTCTGTTTGAGAAAGGTCAAATCATTGGCCTGCACTAAGCAGAGAAAACATCTAAAGAGATTGCAGAAACTACAAAACTGAAAGCTTGGTGCAAGAGACTGTCCAACACATTATTAAAAACTGGAAGGATAGTGGGGACCCATCATCTTCAAGGAAGAAATGTGGCCGGAAAAAGATCCTGAATGATAAGTGATTGGCGATCCCTTAAGCGTGTGGTGAGATCAAATCGAAGAAAAAAAACAACAGTAGAACTCAGGGCTATGTTTGAAAGTAAGAGCATTTCCACACGCACAATGCGAAGGGAACTCAAGGGATCGGGACTGAACAGCTGTGTAGCCGTAAGAAATCCAGTAATCAGTGGGGCTTACCGGAAAAAAAGGCTTCAATTTGCTAGGGAGCATAAAGATTCAGAAGTGGTACTCCACAGCTAACCCTGGAACATGAAGAAAATTTAACATTAACAAAATCTGGAAGATAAAAAAAAAAAGTCTTAAATCAGCCTAGTGCTGCACAGAGAATATCATTAGTGACTTTTACCATTGCCCTTTCATCGCAATGAGGAGCTCTAAAACCTGATTGAAATTCAGTCATCATGGTGGAAGTGATCAAACACTTGTTCCGCAGCTTTTTTCCCAAGTGTTTAGATCAGAAAGGAAGACTGGATATAGGTCTATAATTGACCAAGTCATTCAGATTCAATGACTACCTCAGATGCTGCCCCACCCACCAGAGACAAACCAATCACGGATAGAGGAGTGCTAATGATCTTATAATAAGATCAATCTTATTTATAAACAATCCCATAAAATCATTCCTGCTGAGAGCAGGTGGGATGGATGGTTCAACAGAGCTATGGCTCTGGGTGAGTTTGGCAACTTTATTAAAAAAGATCTAAAAGCTGCTTCTGTGTGTTTGGTTCTGGATCTAGGCCTGTAGTTCTACACTAGCACCTGGTCCAGGTTGATCATTTCCAGTAGTGGTTAGAGAATTTCAGTGTGTATGGCCTGAAAAACTCCTGACCAAAGGGAAATGTAGTATTTGAATTAAATCAGATCTTATAACAGACGGAGCTTCTTATAAAGAAAAAGCTGTTAAAAAATCAAGTCAAGATGAAATGCCCAGCTTTGTTCGTTTTTCCCTCACATATTAGCCCCATCATCACATTATTTTAATCATTTTAGGGTATGATTTTTCTACCAAAATAATAAAATATAGGCCAACGCAAACGATTAGGAAAAGACAAGCAACCTTTGATATGTTGCATTTGTAATTAATTTATTCCTGTTTTCACTTTCACAGGCTGTAATGTTTTAGTCCACAAATGTAAAAATCTGTGAGGTTTTGTTGTTTAACTATTTAAATAAATAAAAATAAATAATAAATATATGAGCTAAGCAAGAAGTATTTAATACCCCAAAACATATTTTTAAATATTTACAATTGAAAAACTATATGTCATCAAAAATGAAACTAATAGTTGATATTCCACCCTTAACAAAATTAGAACAGATCTGTGTTGGGGACTTAAAAGGGAAATGTTTTCTTTCGGTTTTCTATAATCTGTTGATGCTTTCCTCTAAGGATTCAGCAGTTGACAAGTTAGAAGCTTGGAGAAGAGAGACTCTTGAAGATATAGATGAGGAGGACTGGAACCAGGCCTGTTTAAAAGCGCAAAAACAAACGATAAACACACGATTTAAACTTCTGCAATATAAATGGCTTATGAGAACCTATATGACACCTGTTAGGCTTCATCATATGTTCAGTGATATTCCAGACACGTGTACTAAATGCTTATTTGAAAAGGGAACTCTTCTCCATTGTTTATGGGAATGTCTTAAAATCCAGAAGTTAATGAGGGAGGTTATTAGGTGTCTATCTGAAGTGTTTAAAGTTCCCATTAGAGGTTAAAATCAGTGTTCTAGGAATATACCCTGTGGAATTTAAACAATCACAGAATAAAACCAAATTGATAGATTATGGACTTCTTTAAGCCAGAAGATCTATTGCATTATGCTGGAGGAGCATGGACGCCCCCTCCCTGGGACTCTGGAAAAAAGAAAAAGCAAATTCGCTCGGAAAGATTACATTTATCGCCAAGGGTAAACAGCAAGACTTTGAGAACCTCTGGGAGCCATATATGAAGATCATAGAGACTGAAGGCGGAGCTTATTAAATGGATGTCTTGAATACAGCTTTTATTTCCATATTGTCTTATTACTTTTTCTGTATCATAATCAAGAGAGTTTTGTATATTTTAGAACAAATGCAGGTTTGAATGATGAGTGCGTGAGTGAATGCTAGTACGTGCAGAGGTTCATGTCTGCAATGTTAAGTTTGTTTGTAAGTTTATTGTACATTCCCACATGTGCAAAAAATTAAATAAAATATATTGGGAAAAAAATGGCATATATGAAAATTCACGCATTTGCTATCATACATCTTTCTGTTGCATCTGGAAATAAAGGTGTTTGCATCAATGGTAATAGCGCCACCTCCTGCCAGTATTTGGTAGCTGTTTCATTGTAGATTTTGATATGCAGAAATTTTTCTGAGCTGAATTATAACAAAGTCTTTTTTAGCATACTGTCTACTACTGAAGATATTTCTTCTTTTAAATGACTGACCAGCAATTTTTGTTTTCAATAAATGCCTTTTATTTCATTGCCATGCTGCATTAGCCTAAACAAAAACAAAAAAAAAATACTGAAAACACACATTTAAGGAAAAAATAAAACTTATTGAGTAAAAACCCCTAACTTTGCTAAAATCAAAACTGTTTTTGATGTTTTTCTTTGCCTGTTAAATCATCTGCTTTTATTTCTCTTCATTGAAAAAAAGTAGAGATTTCTTAAAATAAGTCTATTTGTCTTTAATATAAGCAGATTATGGGAATATCTATAACATGTTTTTAACCTTAAAAGGAGGTAATTAGAAATTAAACACTTGAATTAATTTATTTTTCCTATTTTAAATGTGAAAGATTTCTATTCCGTTGGACAATTATCTCAAGTATCTGCTCAAATCAAAAGAAAATAAAATTATTTAAAGAAAAATTGACTTAGATTTCAATTTTTGCAGTGCTCAGGTTTGAAATATTTGCTTGGATTTACATCCCTTCAGGAATGCCATCATATCAGCTAAAAGCCCCAACCTTCAAAATATTTACATTATTAAATGAAAAAAAATAATATCCAAAATGTTTGACTATTTTAGCTATTTGTTTTAGTTTAACTAGTTTAGGAAAAAAAAAGTCACCACTGGGAGGTTTTGTTTAACACCATCTAAACACACTAATTGTTACAATAACTAATTTATCTTTAATTGTTCTATGCTGGGCTTATTAACAAGCCAAGATTAGAAACCATTAATAATAATCCATGTAATATTTGTAATTCTGCATAATGTTGATAAA
>JAGKQL010004699.1:0-13142 GCA_018398635.1 Cyprinodon brontotheroides
GACTCTCCTCCAACCTGAAGGGGACAAGCCACCTTTTTCCGGTCGAGAACCATGGCCTCGGACTTGGAGGAGCTGATTCTCATCCCGGCCGCTTCACACTCGGCTGCGAACCGCCCCAGCGCCGCGCTGTAGGTCTTAGCAGGAGGGAGCCAGCAGAACTACATCATCCGCAAATAGCAGGGCCCGAGACTCCGCTACTCCCCGAGCACCCCCCACAGGGCAGCACGAGGGACACGGTCGAATGCCTTCTCCAAGTCCACAAAACACATGTGGACTGGTTGGGCAAACTCCCATGAACCCTCAAGCACCCTGCAGAGGGTGTAGAGCTGGTCCACTGTTCCACGGCCAGGACGAAAACCACACTGCTCCTCCTGCAGCCGAGGTTCGACAATCAGCCGGACTCTCCTCTCCAGCACCCTGGCATAGGCCTTTCCGGGGAGGCTGAGAAGTGTGATTCCCCGATAGTTGGAACACACCCTGGCAAACGGTCCGGCGCCTCCGGAGGGGAAAGCAGTGCTTCGCTAACACTGTTTTCAGTGGGAGTGGGGAGCTGCTGACCTTGAAGGAGGATATTGTCGGGCGGTGGAAGGAATACTTTGAGGATCTCCTCAACCCGACAGACACGCCTTCCGTGGGGGAAGAAGAGACGAGGTGCTTGGGGCTGGGTTCGTCCCCCATCACCCCCGCAGATCTCCCTGATTTTGTCCAGTTTCCGACAATTTGCAACCCGCGCTTGTCCGCGTTTGTCGTGCCACAAATTGTCGGAAACGGACTCTGACGTATGTGGAGAGCGATCAGCTGTACTAATGGCCCTAATTAGCATATGAATGCAGCAAACCCGCGCGGCTGGCCAGGTCTGGCTTGAATAACCTACTCAGTATTGGCTGAAACCACTATTCTCAAACAAGTAAAATCGCTCGTGATTGGCAGCAAAACCAAACGTGGCCACGCCAGGCTTTAATTTTCTTACTGAGTATTGGACGGAACCACTTCTTTTTAAACAAGTAAAGTCGCTCGTGATTGGTTGGCATATATATATATATATATATATATTTACATATAAATTTACATATATATATATATAATATATATTTATTCATTCATATATTTATTCATTCATATGCTGTGTATTTATGTTATCCTACACTACTACACAATTATTATGCTACCATCAAGGACATGAATGAATTTATACAGGAAATGAACATTTGCCAGGAAGCTGTTTATGCAAAGAAAGAGCTTTATTAAAACACACACAACTATATACAACGCGTATCCAAACACATGCGTATCTAAAAATTACAACTCCGTGAACGGTCCGTTTGCTTCCTCGGGGTTGGAGGTAACTGGCAGCATTCCCTCCGAGGCAGGTCCGATGTGCAGGCGCCTACTGTGCGTGGCCCTGTACTTCGACATAAACTTCTAACCGTACAATCCATCCAGAGACACCGCCAGCGACTGCCATCTAACGCTAAAATCGGACGCCAGAGGCCCGGCGGTGGCGAACTTCCAGGATTCCACTTCCTCATCTGCTAACACACTCTGCCTACGCTTTCAGCAGCTGAAAAAAAACAATGAATCAGCGCACTGCGTATGGACACAACACATTTATCAATGCACCTGAAAAATAGTCACCAAATAAAGTCTTACCCTCTTTCTTCTGGCCCGACTCCGAGCAGATTGCTAGGGCAGCCTCCGCGACGCTAACGTGGGCTGGCTGGCAGCGTGTATCTGAAGCTCCCAAGCGCACCGCCTGAAAATACGCCTTACAGGCAGCTGGAAAACAATTAAATGAGAGTGCGTATGAATAAAAAAATCAAACGCAAGTCACAGTAACAAGGAAGGAGAAAACATTAAAACAAGTCACTTACACACAATGTCGTCTTTATCAACATCGTGCAAATCTGGACTTGCTGATATGGCTCCGAGCAAATAGGGAGGTCTGTGAAAACAAAATGTAAAGCTATGATCGGTATCTATCCGTATCCATTGCCTTTTACCGCAGAATGAAAGCATATTCTTTAAATCTTACCCTTGCTCCGGTTCATAGCGCCTGCAATTAGTCTCCGAGTTGTGAAGACGGCGTACTGCTTCCTGTGAATCACAAAAAATACACTTTAATAAAGCTTGTTCTTGCAAGGCTACTATTAGCCGTAGCTTTTAGCTGTTATTAGCCGTAGCTTTAGGTAGCTATTAGGCTAGGCTGCTGCTATTAGCCGTAGCTTAGGCTAGGCTGCTTTTAGCCTAGCAGGCAGTAATCGAACATATATTTACCGCTAGCATCTCTTCTTTGAGTTCGTCTTGTTCGATGCAGAGTCGCCATCGCGTCCAAGAGGAGTTTTACCCCGAAATCCAGACTCCGCTCCAGACCGCCTGCACAAAGCAAAGCATACATCCTCCACTGTGGCTGCACACCGCGCCGCTCTGAGTTTCTTGGAGATCGTAAAGAGCATGCGCGAGATGAACCAGGGTTTCCGCGGATCAATAAAAATAATTAAAAAATCATTCATTTTTTTTTTAAATCAAGGCCTTAATTGGCACTAAAATTATTTAAATATGTTTATCGAAGTATTTATAATTCTTTAATAAAAAATGCTTATAAAAACAATTTCGTCAGATATATTATATCGCTCCAGGCGGAGAAAAAGCTAGAGGATATATATATACGTATATATGTGTGTGTGTGTGTTTACATACATACAGGAGTCATGGAACTGTGCTTACAGCTCCTTCATATTTCATGTACACTAATAACTTGTGTACATGGTTCTTGTTGATGGCATTAAAATCATTTCAAATAGCATTAAAATAGCATTAAATTAGAGTCACTCATTCCTGTATGAACCCTGTGAGCGCTTAATTTAATATGACATATTAAAAAAATCCCACCATCATCCAGCATATGTTCAGTTTCTGCCCAAATATATATATATATTTTTGTAGATTTTTGTAACGGGGATAAGGATAATTCAAAACTGCTTTTTTTTAATGAACTTGTTCACTACTTCCAAACTCAGCATCTCTTTTCATTCCTGTAATAAGAAGTTTCTTTTGAATGGATTTGATAGTTTAAGTCCCTCGCACTGCATGAAAAGTGGGATTTTAGATCAATATATCTGACACTGTAGATTCAATGGAATTGGAACTGGGTTAAGCTGACAGTTCGGCAATTGCAGGCTTACGGCCCGAAAAACTCAAATAAATTGTCACTCCCCCCCATGGAATTCTAGGGGAGGCTTTAACATGTAAATGAACATGCTGTGAGCTATACAAATGCAAACCAGGGTTGCAGGGGGGGTTTTACCCCCCCCTGCAACCCTGGGTAAGAAAATCTCTGATACAAAGAGATCAGGTATAGCCTCTTACATTTTAGCTTGAATTGATTTATTTAATTAAAGTATAGAGACCAAAACAGATCTTTAGCCGACAGAGCAATACATTTAGAGCAGTAATTATTTTTAAAAAAATTTGCATTTAAGATAAAAAATAAAATGTTGTCTGTCAATATGCTCAATTCACAATTACTTAAGTGGAAAAGTTTCAAGAAATGAGTCTGAGATGATTCACTTTATAACATGGCGCATTATCCTGTTGGAAGTAGCCATCAGAAGATTGGTACACTGTGGTCATAAGGACATAGGTCAGCATGCTAAATTGGTTTTAAGTGGCCCAAAGTGTGGCAATAAATATCCCCCAAATAGATGGTAGAAATAGATCAGGCTCAGTATAGCCTAATTATAGACTCTTACATTTTAGCTTGAATTGATTTATTTAATTAAAGTACGCTAGATTACTGTGTATGCAAATGTTATGTAAAAAAAATACACAAAATAATTTACTTCAAAAATTAGTTTTAATCAGAATCAGTTGGCTGTAATGGTTAATTTTTTTTTTTAGATTTCCACTTTTTTTTTTGTTGTTATTGATTATATAAAAGAAAACAATAGCAATCTCAAATAACAAGTCAATAACAAATATTTCAATACAAGAAGAAATATCACAACTCCTGCTTTTGAAAAAGGCAAAATTAAATGCACAGGCTGGAACAAAGTATAAAATAAAATAAAATAAATAAAAATAAATAAAATAATAATAGTAGTTAAAGTAAATTAATCAGTGGGGACTACCAACTGAAATTCTTCAATTAACTCAAAACAATTTAAATTCTTTTAAGAACTTTATCACATCCTCGGAAATGCATGATAAAGGGAAAAGTTCATTTTGAGAGCAGAGGTGAGAGGAGCATTTTTTGCATAGCGTGACATTTATGGATATAATACTTTGTTACAATTATTAGAATATTGATTAAAAATTCCAAATTTTTTTTTCTTTAATGGATAAACCGAATTGAATGTTTTGCCAGGAAATAAAATCTAAATTTATTGTTTTAGTTTTTGGGAATATATACAAACTATGCTCTAATTTCTAGATACCGATCTGTTTTTACTATAATTTAATTTGACAAACCGGGTCTTCTCTACATTCTTTTTTCTGTTTGGTGCGATTGCAATAGCGGGTCTTGATCTGGACGGACCGGAGGGGAGCAAAAAATAGCTCAGCTCCGTATTTTGACGGTGAAGGACGGAGAAGACGTACGTGGGCGGTGACGAGCGGAGGATGTGGAACAGCTCTCATTGATTTACATGACAGACAAGTAATACAGATAGTAGGATGGACATTTTATTAGAAATAAATCATACACTGTTCAGAATACGAAACATGGGGCTGATAGTTACATTTGTGTGGGTTCCAGCACATATTGGGGTGGAAGGAAACGAGAGGGCAGATAAAATGGCAAAAAGGGCAATTAAACATTCTATTAGTTTTATAGTTAAAATAAGTAAATCAGAAGGAAAGAGTATTATTAAAGAGAAACTTATGGAAATTTGGCAAAAAAGGTGGGATGAAGATAAAACAGGAAGATGGTTTTATAAAATTCAGAAGATGGTAGGAGAAAGAAGAAATGGAAGAAGAAATAGAAAGGATGAAAGAGTGATAACAAGGTTAAGATTTGGTCATACAGGACTTAATCATACACTTTTTAAAATACAAAAACATAAAACGGGCAAATGTGATTTCTGTGATAAATATGAAACCATAGAACATGTTATATTAGAATGTCATAAATATGAAAAAGAGAGAAGATATATGAGAAGAGAGTTTGAAGACATTAAGGAGAAGGTTAATTTATTAGATATACTGAGGAAAAATTTAGGGAGTAAACACATACAAATAATTATTCGATTTCTAAAGAAAACGAAATTATTCCATAGAATTTAATTATAGTAAGTGTGTTTGTGAGTGAAGGAATGATATACAAAGCTGTGCACAAATATGTTTATATTTTTAAGTGTGAATGTGTGAATGTATGTTTAGAAGAAGTTAGGGTAGAATGTATCAGGATCAATATTTAAACCATCACGAACCACACTCCATACCAGTAAGTGGCGGTAATGCTACTAACAGTTTGTTGCCAACCGCCATAAAACTCGACAAGAAGAAGAAGAAGACAGACAAGTACTCCGTACGTGAGCGGGGCGGAGCGCTGACGGAGTATGTGGAATCTGGGGGTAAAGGAGGACAAATACACGTCCGGCTGGGTGCAGCGCCGGACGCCGGACAGTGCAATGAAAATCCGGACTGTCCGCCCTAAAGCCGGACATCTGGCCACCCTATCTGCAGTCGAGCAACTTTGCGGGATATACGAACTCGAGGAAGAGAAGACGGGTGCACAACGCCACGCTAGCGGTAAATATATGTTCGATTACTGGTAGCTATGCTAAAAGCAGCCTAGCTTAGCTAGGCAAGCTAAAGACAGCCTAGCCTAGCTAGGTAAGCTAAAAGCAGCCTAGCCTAAAGCTTTACTAAAGTGTATTTTTTGTGATTCACAGGAAGCATTATGCCGTCTTAACAACTCGGAGACTAATTGCAGGCGCTATGAACCGGCAGGGGTAAGGTTTAAAGAATATGCTTTCATTCTGCGGTAAAAGGACATGGATACGGATGGATACCGACCATAGCTGTACTTTTTTTTTTTTCACAGACTACAGTCGCCTCACAATGAGGCGGTGACCTCCTATTTGCTCGGATTTGCACGATGTTGATAAAGACGACATTGTGTGTAAGTGACTTGTTTTAATGTTTTCTCCTTCCTTGTTACTGTGACTTGCGTTTGATTTTTTTTGCAGGAGCTTCAGATACACGCTGCTAGCCAGCACGCTGCGTGCGGAGGCCGCCAGGCTATCTGCTCGGAGTCGGGCCAGACGAAAGAGGGTAAGACTTTATTTGGTGACTATTTTTCAGGTGCATTGATAGATGTGTTGTGTCCATATGCAGTGCGCTGATTCATGTTTTTTTTTTTTCAGCTGCTGAAGGCGAGGCAGAGTGTGCTGGCAGATGAGGAAGTGGAACTCTGGAAGTCCGCCACCGTCGACCTCATGTTTGATGGAGATGAGAAATCTGCTTCCTCGTTGGTGAATAACCAATAGTTTGGATCCAATCATTTAAATAAACGGTGTTAGTTTTTTTTTTTATATAAGAATTGTGCTATAATTTCTAGTCACCGATCTGTTGCTGCTATATTTTAATTTGACGAACCGGAATTTGTCGATGTTCTTTTTCCTGTTTGGTGCGATTGCAATTGCGGATCTTGACCTGGCCGGACCTTATGACCACAGTGTACCAATCTTCTGATGGCTACTTCCAGCAGGATAATGCGCCATGTTATAAAGTGAATCATCTCAGACTCATTTCTTGAAACTTTTCCACTTAAGTAATTGTGAATTGAGCATATTGACAGACAACATTTTATTTTTTATCTTAAATGCAATTTTTTTTTTTATAATTACTGCTCTAAATGTATTGCTCTGTCAGCTAAAGATCTGTTTTGGTCTCTATACTTCTTTTAATTAAATAAATCAATTCAAGCTAAAATGTAAGAGGCTATACTGAGCCTGATCCTGATCTCTTTGTATCAGAGATTTTCTTACCTTTTAGAAAAAATGTCACTTGGAGTAAACCCCCCGCAACCCTGATTTGCATTTGTATAGTTCACAACGTGTTCATTTACATGTATTAAAGCCTCCCCTAAATTCCATGGGGAGGCAGAAGGCTACTACTAAAGTCAATCAATTTCTGACAATTCTGAGAGTTTTAAATGAGAAGACCTGCAAATTAATAAATGGCTTTGCAGCTAACCAGGCAGTTCCGCGACAATCTACAGTGCGCATATTGAAAGCGAAAAACCCGCTTTTTCATGCAGTGGGGAAGAGCGGGGTCCCAACGGGCTGGGATGGATTCATCACCCAGGCGAAGTCACCGAGGTGGTCAAAAAACTCCACGGTGGCAAGGCCGAGAGTGGGCGAATCGTCTAATTATTTAGAGCTCTGGATGTTGTAGGGCTGTCATGGTTGACCGTCTCTCCAACATCGTGGAAGTGGGGACAGTTCCCTAGTTGGATGCTCATGGGTCTCAGGAAAAAAAAAAAAGGTGAAAAAAGTTTGCATAAACCTGTTAGTTCTTGTGTATTATTAATTAGCCCATCGGTTATGTTATTGCGTCCAAGGAGGGAGGAGTTGCAGGTTTCATGTGATTGGCTGACATCAGCTGTATGTCCTCTATAGCAAATTCCACAGGGTATTTTTCCATGAAACCCCTCCTTCACAGAGGGGTCTGAGATTACAGTCTAGAAAAAATGTTTGTTCAACCAATGATCAAAATGTCAATCTTAATTCCTGAGCAGAACATCTATGTGTAGATCAAATTGAGAAAGAGGCCAATAGAAAAAATATTATCTATCCCTGGGTTCTCATT
Source organism: Cyprinodon brontotheroides (assembly GCA_018398635.1). Lineage (NCBI taxonomy): Eukaryota > Metazoa > Chordata > Actinopteri > Cyprinodontiformes > Cyprinodontidae > Cyprinodon > Cyprinodon brontotheroides. The sequence goes on from JAGKQL010004699.1 coordinate 7,813, forward strand.
TGTGGACATAATTTTCCCACTGCGTAATGAGACAAGGCACAATTTCCTCTATCACTGAATTATTCACTAGGCACTATGGTTTAATGGCAGGAGTTGCAGAAATGTCGAAGGAAAAACTACTCAGCTTGCAAAAAGCAGAGCTCAATTTAGACCAAGGGTAGGTTAATAAGATGCCTCTGAGATTTATGGGCCTCTGAAAAGAAAATAAGAAAAATTATTCTTAAGATGTAGTAAAAAAAAAAGAAAGTGCGGGAAAAATTACAATAGAAATGTAACATTTTGTCATTTTAGCTAATTATGTATAAGAAAACACTTTTATCATTGTCTGTATAGCCATTACACAACATCTGTTTTGTAGCCTTTCTTCAATGACCCTTTGACTGAACTGAATACTCCAGAGTACTTTACTAAAACCTATCGCCAAATAAAAATGCATGTAAAAACAATAATGTTTCTATTGTTGTCATTTTCTCTTCATCCCAAAATACTACCAGATACAAATTTGTGATACTTTACTGACTAATACTAACCACTCTGCTTCCCTTCCTCACAATCACCAAAAAAAAAAAAAAAAAATATATATATATATATATATATATATATATATATATATATATATAATTATTAACATATATAGATTAGACTTCTGCCACCGCACACATCAGATGTTGCTTAGGTCTGGTTGCGAACCAGTTTTGCTGGTATGCTTCTGTACCGTCAGTCTTGAATCTCTAGGGACGCATAGCAGTTTCCCGCAAAAGCGCAAGGGGGAGCAAAAAGGCTGATTAATCTTTAGTCGTAGTTGTTCATCGTAGTTGTTCCTTGGTTTTAAAAAATGCAAGTCCCAGCACAGAATAGAAGGTGGAACCACAGACAGCTGGAAGAGGCATACTAGAACCAATCACAGCTGCTTTTGATACTGGCGGGGTCTGCACGGGTTTCTTTGGGCCGTCCGGCGCATGATAGTTTTCTTGAGGTGTGACAGCGTTCTTAGAGCCTCCTGCCGCGGGGGCGTGGTCGCACACAGAGACAGATTTGACGGTAGCAGAGGCTGTGCCGAAGCACAAATTTGCCTTCATTCTCTTTGAATTAATGCTGATCATTCTTTAATAAGATCCTCATTAAAACAACATGCAAAGTTTGTTTTTAAAAACTAATCTTTCTAACAGACTTGGTGAATGATTTTTTTCGTATGCATAATACTATGATAAAAATTTCCTGACTAAATCAGAAACTAAAACAACACGATTGGCTGTAAAGACACTTACAGAGGACACTGAGTTTACTGAAGAAAACCTGCTACCGACCAGGTTAGCTCTAGGGGGAATGTTACTATGGCAGCAGAAACGGAAGTTAAGGAAACTCTCTTTGTGAAATGGAAAACTCTGACTTTCCCTGATTTCATGTTTAGAAAATATTAGAGTTTTCAGTAAACCTGCTTTTTGAAACGAACTCCATTTTAGTTATCAACAGACAGAAATTACAGGCACCAAACAGGCAGTATCAGCAGCAGGGGAGGAAGAGTTTCAGTGGAAAGCTTCATCAAAGAGTGGGAAGCAGTTCCTTCACCAGGAAAGGGAATTGCAAATGCAAAGTTTCCACAATGTTAAGCGTAATGGACAGCTTGAATAGGGGGTCTCTCCTTTCTTCAGTTAGAAATCTGAAGGGGAAGAGGATGTGTACTTCCTGTGATCCCGTTTACCCAATATCCCAGGATGCCAGAGGAATGCGACATATTTAAGGTATTTGTCATTCCATCTGACAATGCTGTGAAAAGGACACTATGGTTGCAACGAATAGTTCATTCACCTCTTTATGAGTGTAATATAAGGTTCACCCAGGAAAAGTTTTTTATTGACATTTTCATGGAAACAATAAAGAAGGTTTTAAAATGGATGTACAAATGTTTGACAACAATTTCAACATTGTTTTATGTATTGATGCAAGTAATGAAATGAATATTATTTACACACTGATGGTGTCAAGCTACACAGCAACCACAGCTGCCACAGCAGCCTAGCTTTTGTCAAGTAAGGCGACCGTACACAGGTGCCACTGGGCCCTCTGACCACCATCAGAAGGCAATGCAGATCAGGTTTCTTGCACAAGGACAAACATTGAAAGCCAAAGCTGAGATTTAAACCCTTCGATTGCAGGGCAAACTCTTGCATCCAACGTTACTGTGAGCTGATTTCTACTTGCTTTAGGCAAATGTACCCAATATACTTTATTTTGACAGAAAAGATAAAAGCAAGTCAAAAGTGCATTTTGCAGACATTTGTATTCACTCAACTGCTTCATTTCATTAAAACCTATACACAAACTTTACAGATGTTCAAAAGATCATTGCATCCCAAAACAGCAGCTTTGCATGTTATTTTTTCAAATCTGTTAATTTTTTCCATTTCATTTAACAACAAACATTGCTTCATTAAAATCTGGTTCAGAACTGCTCAACTTTCATCTCTTTTTATCAAAGCAAATCATAAACAAACAAAAAGGGCAATATCTTTTTGAATATTAACTCACAGTTCTGGCTGAGACACTTTGTCTATATTATATTAAATTTTCAAAGCAGAAGCTAAATATTGCCATTGTAATATTTGAATGCCTGCCAATATTTCTAATTTCTGGGCATGTGTTAAATGTTTATGAGGAGATAATTTGAAAATATTAACAATTGATTATGCATTTATAAATAATTCTAACTTCTATTATTTATCAAACACATTATTTGACAATGCAAAGCTGATTGTTTTACATTGTTAGGTGTCATCAAATGAGTAAGAACACCTAAAGGTTGATGTTGGAAATCGGTACAAAGCACTAAATCGTAATGGTATTTAAAAAGGGTTATATTGGCCTTTTTTTCTGCATATTTTATAATGAATTTACAGTCCCTTTTACAAAGTAATAATCAAAACACAAACATTTAGACATCTTATGCATGCTTTTTCAATTATATTCAACCAAAATAATTACTTTTGTTTTAATTGTATATTGTGCATGTTTAACTTGTGTGCTAGTTCTAAAATCCCTTAGTTTTGCTTTAGTTTCAAATGGTTCATTTTAGTATTACATTTTAGACTTAGACCCAACACTGAGTAAAAACGTGTTAAAATAAATAAATAAAACATATCAGAATAATTGCTTGCTGGTAAACCAAATCAAGACAAGTTAGATGGCAAAACTGGGCTGCATGCTTTGAGGAGCAGCCAAGAATGTCATAAGAATTGATTATTGAATAGACCTGTGGAAAAAATATCAATAAAGAAATCCTGTTGTGTCATAATTAACTCATTAAATCACTTAAGTGACACTAACTCTTAACATTTTCATTATGTTTATTTTTGTATTGATTTTTTTTTTTTATTTAGGGACATGAGGATGAATTTTATTGAAATATTTTAAAGATTTTCTGATGGATGAAAAAAAATGTAATCATAGGGAGTTGGTAAAGGGGCGAACAAGAATTGAATTGAAGTGAACTGTGAAGAAAAGGGGACAGTGTTAATACATTTTACTTCTATCTTCTTCGGAGTTTCTTGGCAATGATTTATTAAGAGGCAGTGCTTTCATTTCCATGATCACTAATCTGGAAACGTAACCTGCTTTCTATTAGGTTTAGATAAAGCACCAGAATTCTGTACATCACAAACTGGGCCTCACCTTAGGTTACTAAGCTAATAGTTTTGATTTATAGTGTAGGCCCCAGGTTTTCAAAGTCATCTCCTGATGCCTGTCATGCTCACCTATCCTAAAAGGCATATTTTTAATGAAGACAAAGGCTCAGGTTGTCAGAATTAAATACAAAAATGAGTTTTATTTAAAAAAATTTAACCACATCTTACCTATTTTTTGTGTGTTTTTATTAGTTTTTTTAAGAAGAACATAAAAAACCTTTACAGTTGTCTGAGCAGTTTGTAAGCAAGTGGCTTTGCAGTTTATTTTGGGATGTGGATTTACAAAAATAGTTAATAGGATTTAAGATCAAACACTGTGTTGTTCAACCTAATTCTACATGAATGTAATGTGACAAATTGGTCGCCCCCACACCAGTCGATTTTCCTTTTAGGTATTCTGTCTGTCAAAGCTGTAAGAAGATTGACAGGGGCAATTTGGTTACCAAGGTAGGCTGGGGGGACATCCAGAGATATGAGTGCGAATAGAAAAAGCAGGTTCATCAGATCATGCTATAATGTGAATTAATTTCTCAAAAATCCCTTAGAGGTCTAAAATAAAAGTGCAAACTCTGCTGCCTGTACCGGGCTTGCAATAGCACTGCAATAATATCTGTCATTGTTACAGCCTGGAAAGCACAAAGATGGCTCTACCCTTCAGTCCTTGTTTTCTCAAGCCTTTTTGTGAGTGGTCAGATAATGGCTCTTATTTTAGTGCACTCTGTCTCACTCCATGTAGGATCTAAACTAGGCACCTTCTGATTAGGACTACTGGGTCTCCAGAGGTCCGTTCTTCTCTCAGCTGTCAGTTTCAATTACTCACTGGGCAGTGAAGAAATATGAGACAATTTGTTGTGTCATTGATTATAGATGGTATATTCCTAGGCCAGTAAGTTTGATTACAAACTATATTCATGAATTAGAGGTGTATAGATGCTTCTTGTCATAGGCTCTCATTGCAGTAATGATATGCAATGTTCTCATTGCAGTGTCTCCTCACAAATGATCAAGAACTTCGTCGTCGTCGTCTCCCGCTTTATCCGGAACCGGGTCGCGGGGGCAGCAGACTAAGCAGAGACTCCCAGACTTCCCTCTCCGCAGACACCTCCTCCAGCTCTGCTGGGGGAAGCCCTAGGCGCTCCCAGGCCAGCCGAGAGACATAGTCTCTCCAGCGTGTCCTGGGTCGTCCCCTGGGCCTCCTCCCGGTGGGACATGCCTTGAACACCTCCCGAGGGAGGCGTCCAGGGGGCATCCGAAGAAGATGTCCGAGCCACCTCAACTGACTCCTCTCGATGTGGAGGAGAACCGGCTCTACTCTGAGCCCCTCCTGAATGACCGAGCTCCTCACCCTATCTCTAAGGGAGAGCCCAGCCACCCTGCGGAGAAAGCTCATTTCAGCCGCCTGTATCCGGGATCTCGTTCTTTCGGTCATGATCCAAATTTCATGACCATAGGTGAGGGTAGGAACGTAGACCGACCGGTAAATTGAGAGCTTTGCCTTTTCGCTCAGCTCTCTCTTCACCAGGACAGACCGGTGCAGCGTCCGCATTATTGCAGCAGCCGCACCGATCCGTCTATCGATCTCCCGCTCCATTCTTCCCTCACTCGTGAACAGGACCCCAAGATACTTGAACTCCTCCACTTGAGGCA
>JAGKQL010004700.1:0-13514 GCA_018398635.1 Cyprinodon brontotheroides
AGTCGGATTTCCAGGGTTGGCCCCTCCTTGGGGTCCCTTTGGGGGGGCTTATCGGCTCTTCACAACCACTATTGAGCATTTTTTCCTTTGGATAAACTTTACATGCACTTTCACAAACTATTAAAGATGCTTGGTTCCAGGTACTTAGAGATTCACTTCCATACAGAAAGCCCATATTCTTATCTTCAGGTAACACAGAGTACATGTTAGATTAAATAATACTACATATACTTCAGCGATAGTATGCAGGTGTTACTTTGTTGTATGTCTCGTACCATGTCCATTGGTTGTGCTGTTCTTTTTACATCTCTTTGCAGGTGATGAAGCAGACTGAAAATGTTTATCATTATCTCCCTTTTATCTCCTCTTTCTTTCATCTTTTCTCCTTTTTTCTGTTTTCCCTTTCCTGTTCTACTTACATTGCAGTGTCCATATGATCTGCAATACTCCCTGCATGAATTATAATAAAGCAATTTATATGCATAAATCAAGTGGAACACTGTGGCGATAGCCCTACTGCTCCACTCGTGAAAGTAAAATCTGTTGGGCTCTTTTTGGCATCAAGACAATTATTCTTATTGCCACATTGCCAGACAGGACACTGTTGAAAAAAAAGAAAGCGTTGCTCGGATGGATCTCATCTCATCTCAAGTTTCCCCACCAATAAGACTACTGGAACATTAAAGAAATCGTTACCTGCTTTTTTGTGTGTGTGGTAGAGTGAACATTTTGCAAACAATTTCAACTTTGAGACCGAGGCATCATTGGGAAGCCCAATCTGGATTTTCAGTGTATGCTATCGTGTACAAGAATCTCCCCAAAACACTCTGGTCTGGTCTGGTTCTTTGGCCATTTTCAAAGAACCGCGGTGAGAAAGGCGAGCTTCAAGGATTGGCTGAAATCGTAGTTCACCACACATATATGCCAGAAAGTGTGCATGCGCAGGAAAAAGAAAAGAAAAAGCCTGTAGCATGAAGGACGGCCTTACTTAAAAATATCACCTGAATGATTGACAGTTAGAAGGACCACTTATTTTGATGATCCACTCAAAATAAAATAAAAAAGTCAAAAATAAAAGTCAACTAACTGCAGGTTACATTTCCAATGTTTTAAATTCTCCCCAGCTGAATATATAACTTTAAATCCCATGAAAAAAGACTGTAAATGCCTCAACCCTTCAAATGGAAATAAATTGAAAGCAAGTGCAATCTAGACTCTTCTAAAATGGTATGTTAGACAAATGTTTTCACCTTTTTTGTAGTAAATCTTATAAATGCTGATCAAACTGCAAGACTGTAAAATTAAGTAAGTGATTTTCAAAATTTCAGGACACTAAAACCTGACAATAAAAAACTTGATAGAGTAGCCTTTTAGTTGCCAGATTGTTCTCTAGCCTTCAGGGATATCACACCACACATGTGCTAATGTTACTCCGAATATTTAGCTGTCGACTGGAAATTTTGCCAAATCACCGCCTACAGTCGTGTATATGATTTAGAGTTTGTATACTTTAGCAAACTAAAGGGTCTTTGCAGCTCTTTTGGTCCCAAGATTGGTCAGGTAGCTGCCTTCATACGGTATTAAAACTGTATTACTTATACTCAAAAAATTGACAGGTAAACAAAAACATATTTAGGAGATAAATAAAATTATATTTATAAAATAATTAACTATCTGTCTTAATGAGAGTCGTTTAAGTTATGCTCCAGTTAAGAGTTGTTTTTTTAAGTTCCAAACGGTAGGCAGTCTACACCGAGTTGAAGACTGAATATTGAAATGTTGTGGTGGAAAAGATCATGCAAAAAAGTTTTCCAAACGCTTTGCACTGATCGATTAAATGTGCAACTTATCCAAGGATCAAGCGCAACTAGCAAAAGAGACATTTTTAACCACTGCGTTTTATGATAAGGAAAAAAAGTTAAAAAATGCAGCCTAACACAGCCAGTGACTGTGGTCAATATTCTTTTCCTCATATGCTCTACAAAACTAATCATCATGCTACCAGTGAAAACATACAAAAGTTGGTCATAGTTACTGATTTCATTGTTGTTTACTTGCTCCCAACGCTTCAAAAACATTTTTTTACCCTAAATGGCAAAATTTTAAATAAATATGATTTTTCAGAAATGACACTCTCAGACATTTATCTTTTACAAAACTCAATGCATTTACACTAACATATTACTATTTATTTTTGCAAACCTTTGACATCTGTATTTTTCTTAATAAAATTTAGATGACAAGTAAATAGAGTCCCTGAGAAAGCTCTAGAACAATCTCCCCTTTTTCTATTTCATACCTCTATTTTATGTCAGCATGTTTCCATTTCTCATCCTTTGCAACCATTGTATTTCGAGGGTGTGCTTCTTCTGAGTCGCGTAAATTCATAATTTTTTAAAAAATATTTATTGGTATCGTTATATGCTTTTTATCTGGTTTTATTTCTGTTTTTTTTTTTTTTTTTTTTTTTTACAGTTTTCACAGTTGTTAAAAATCAAACATTGTGACCCAAATCTATGAAAGGACAAAATTAGCAGCTATTGCTGTGCACACTTATTAAGAAACAGTAGAATATTTTAAATATCTGAATTAAAAAGTGTTTCATCTGACTGTTTGGTATCCTCTTCACCAGAGGATATAATGGGAATTATCTCAGCTGTCAGAATCATATGTGAAATCTTATGTGAGCCTTAATTGCTTTTTTGCCGAGACCTTTTATTATTAAAAAGTAGCCTCTTTTTTCTTTAAATGTCAACTGGAAGCATATGAACTTTTAATGTCTCTTATAAACGGCTGGCTGTTACCCATTGTTAGAAATGATCAGTGCTTTTAGCTGTGATAACTAAAATTATCCGATACTCACCTCTATGAGTCAATTAATTGATTGTATTTATTTGCTTAGGGTCTTCCTGATTTTTGCCTCTGTTGAAACAATTTTAGCTGGACAACAATAACCAATGTTTTCGTTTTCTACAAAGTTCTCCCTCTCACACATATCTAGGGCTGCAACTAACAATTATTTTAAAAACCATGAATCGGCCGATTATTTGTTCATTAATGATGAATCGGAGACAAAAAATATTTTTTATATTAACCTCTTTATTCCAAAATAAACATTTTAGACAGAACAAACAAATACGCAAAATTACAGGTTGCTCATTAACTGTACTGGTGCAATATGAAAAAATAAATGTTTGTGTTAAAACTATGCAAACTTACATGAGAAATGTAGCTGTACATCCACAAAATATAGGGTACTTTGTTTCATAAAAGCGCCAACAAATGATAGGCATTTTATTTTTTAAAGTTCCTAAGGGGTTCAAACAATAGGTCCCCATTTCAAATAACAGATGAGTTTTTTTTAGACTAGGAAGAGTTCTGCCTTTTAAGACAGGGAAAGTATAGCAGTTAAAGTTGCTACTTGAGAAAATAATACTGAACTATAGAGATAAAAATAGCCCTGTGGATTCAAATTATAAAATTGTATTTGGAATAAAAATGAGAGAAGAGGTGCTAAAAACACATCCTCCAAAGACTCCAATTTACATGGGAATGTGGCATATAATTAATTGACATATTACTGATCTTGCTGGATTTATTCTGCTTTACTTCCATAAATTGCAGGATCTTCTTTTTACTTTTTATCTTTGCCAGAAGATTTTAAACTTTAAAACCCTTGCCCTCATAATTTTGCAAATTAATTTATTTATAAAGTAAATATAAACAGCTTTGCTAATGAATTCAAATGAAATTAAAAGTAAAATAAGCAGCCAACCTTTATCACTTTTAGCCATGTAACCTATAACAAGGTAAGAAAGCATCAGATGAGCTACCTGAGAGGAAACTAGCGTTACGTTTCCCTTTAAAACCCAAACAAACATGGTCGCCACCCTGCTAATGAGCTCTCTTCACTGCCATCAAAAGGCTCCCAAAAGTGTTTTCTTTTCAGGTGCTGCATCATAACAGTGGTGCTTCGTGCCATGTTAATTTGTTTTACAAAAAGTTGCATGTTCTGACTTTTTTAAACTTTAGCGCCAGGCTGTCTCTCTTGAGTGAGCTTTCGCTTTGGCGTTTCATTAGAACGGTGCCTTCTCAAAACAGCCTCCTGCTCAGCTCGCGGCGCTGGCTCTCTGCTGTATTGTTTTCTTCCCCGCGTTTCAAGCAAGCGTGGCAGGGGATGACGACTGCGTTGGATGGCGCATTAATCGTAGCGACACAATCCGCTAATCAATGAGGAAATTTGTTGCCAACGCTTTTAAAAAGCTCCATTTTTTATGATTTTTGTCGATTTGTTGTTGCAGCCCTGCCACATATCATTAATATATTAGCTGCTGTTTCTTTTTATCACTGATGACAAATCATGCAGGTACAAAAATCTCTACATGTCCCCAGCGACCAGGGCGCAAATTTGCAGTGAGTGAAGATAACTGGCTGTTGAGATTATGAACCCGTCCCTGTCAGCTCCTAGAAAATAAGATTGATCTAAATGAATGTTCCCTAAGTGAGTTTAGCCTTAGGTTTGTTAAAAATAAAGCCCACTGTAAGCATTTTAATAAAAAAAAATAAAAATACAAATCTCCTTTTTAAGACAAACTAAGGTAAAAACAATGCTCACATCTTATTTCTGTTCTAAATGTCCTTAACAAATGCTTTTATTTTGGTTAAAACCGCCCACTGACAGCCTACAAACAGCATCTACTGTAAATGGACAAAGCTTCAACTCCTGATGATAACACTCCTGAACAATCAGATCATAAAGTTATAAAATGGCTGTTTAGCACAGAAGGAGATGCTTTGCTAAAAGCCCAGCTGAAATAAAAAAAATCTGTTTTTCCATTTTAGATTACAAACGTAAAAACATACTTTTTATATTTTATCATTTATTTAAATTGTTTGTATACATATTTAAATAAATTTAAGGTATTTCCATTCACAGTATACATTTTTGTGTAATATCCATCATTATAACTTGTGACCTCATGTGTGCTTCTTTAGGGTTAGTGTGTAGTGTGTTTTGCTTTTTGAGGTATACTGTCTCTAATTATCCAGACCTAGTCTAGACACATTAGCCTGTTTTACTTTTCTTGGCTTAAATTTTTGCTTTATACTGTAGAGTATAAGACATGCTCTTCACCTTTTTACTAAAGATGTAAAATGTATACAAGTCCCCAGTTTAGTGCGTATTTACTATTCACGATTGAATGTACACAATTTTAAAAGATAAGGATGTGTTGACTAACAAGATCACTTAAAAATGTAAACTGTTTCTGCTTTTTACTGCTTTGATCTGAAGCCATCCAGTTTAGCTATAAGGCCTAAAACCAAAATCTGCCTTTATTGTTGGCAAAAAGAGCACAATAAAAGATGTTTAAAAGGAGGAAGAAGTAGAAGTCGAATAACTTCTGAAAGGATTTAAAATGTTTAACATTTGCTCACTTTGTGTGAAGTACAAGACAGCATGCTTAAATGGGTCCTGGAGGGTACGCTCTCCTGCTGGTTTTAGAGGTTCCCTGCTCTCAGCACAGCTCATTTCAATGATAGCCTGATTAAAGGCTTTTCTGAACTGCAGCCAGAATCAGCTGTGTTGAAGAAGGGTGTGTGGCAGTGCATGTTACCCTTTGTCATATTTCAGCAGCTCCACTGCTGAACAACAGAGCGCCCTGAAAAAAACAAGCTGGGCGGAATTTTTTATTAAGTTTGTTAGTATTACCAGTTATTATATTTGCTTATCTAACCCTTTATTTCCTCATTTTTCTGTTACAACACTATAAAAGACAAAGGGAAATGCAAGGGGTAACAAAAAGTTGGAGCCTTATATATTTATGAAAGCGTAATACTTCATCAGAATTTAAAGAGGTTAAGGTCATTTTGCAGCCACGTCCGGTCGATTGCATGTGTCTTCACAAACACCGGTGACCAACTGCTCCATAAGAGATTATAAATGCAGAGTCAAATGTCATTGTAATGTGAAAGTTGTAATAAAAGAAATAATTTTTACCTGCATGTCAGAACTGCACCACATAAATAGCATAAATTCTGTTTAATTTAATTCAGAGGAGAACTTCCCACTGAGTTGGATTGCAGGAAACTTACAGCTTCACCAACATTTTATAATGAATGTTAACATTTTCCCCTTTAAATCAGCTGATATGTTATTAGTGTCTCATTATTTCTTGGCATCCAGATCTGCTCTTTTTGTTAAGGTGTACATCTGGACTGCTTTTTTTTTTTAGTATGTTTCTAATAGACCTCTGTTCTTGCACTGAGTGCTGTTTCCACCAGCAGCAGTATGTCACATTACTGCATAACATTTTTTTATGTATTTTACTTAACGTATGTCAAGGATTGCGTATTGTGAGGTCTTTGAGCAGTGGTTTATATGCGGTTTCCAACATTTTTTTTCGACTGTAGATACCCTTATGTTCATCTTAGGCACTTATTAGTTCCACATCATAGTTAAAGCTAAAAATAACACAGTTAAAGGTTAAAAAAAAATACATAAAAAATGTGTCTGTAAGAGCTGATATAAATGAGGACATACTTCCACAGACTCGGGGGAGTCTCCCACCCATCTCACACTTGTATACAGGATCTCATTCTGTTTTCTTTTCTTTCTTTTTCTTATATATATATTATTTTTATTTATTTTTAAATTTTTTTTTTTTTTTTTTGCGGGGGGGGTTACTATGGTTACCTCCAGAGGAGTCTGGAAGTCAGCTAAGGGCTACGCTTTTTATAAATTTACTCCCTCTCTCAACTTAGTCGTTTCAGTTTTAGTTTCAGCTGTTTCCACCAGCAGGAGGTCACACTCTGCCTTCCAGCAACATTTTTTACTCTGAATGGAACATCGGATCTGCTAGAAGCAGATTAGGAAAGTCTCAAGTTCACTCAGACACCTTATCCCTCACGGCCCTACTTGCAAGTGCTGATCATGCAGAGGAAGTGAGACAGGCTTCTGAGGGTTCTGAAAGCAGCCGACTGACACAGAGGGGAAGCTCATAAATGTACTTTTATAAAAGCTTCAGGTGTGTGCTCACAGATACAGAATAAATTGAGAGCACAGCTTCCAGTACCTAAAATCATTTCAAACCCCTGTTAGATCTGTCAGAGCTCAGCCTTAAAAGGGTGCAGGAGCGAAGGGTCAAGCACAAAGAGTAATGTCGAGAAGTTCCAGAGAAGCGCCACACTTAAGATCATTTTTCCTTTTACCTGTTTCAGCTGGATGCTGGTCGAGATGAAGAGAGGAGGGTTTTCTGTATGACATCAGCATGACTCTGGATAACAAGCTGTTTCCTCAAAGAGCCATGCGCTGGTAAGATCAGCTCATTATTAGATTAACTGTGACATGCAGTAATTGTGAATGACTTATTGGCTCCTCTAAAAAGTTTGTTTTAAACTAAAATAGGATGTTGGTGCATATAAAAAGTATTAAATAATAATCATTTCCAGGGTAAAATACAAAGTGCCTGGTAATGCAGCAAGTTTCAGCACTCCTGTAGCGTATTACTAGTTTTTAAAGTTACGTTACAACAATTGTGGACTTGTATTGTCAGTTGCGCAAGGGTAGAGCTTGCGACATATGCTTTGAGGGCTCAGTTCTTCGAATTCTGTCCTGTGGCCCTTTGCGAAATGTCTTCCCCCTTTTCTCTCTCTACCCCATAACCCTGCAAGCACAGTGTCAAACAGAGGCCACTGGTGCCAAAGAAAAGGTACTTAATGAAGCTGCTTGAACTTGACTGCCCACCCTTGTAAAAAAAAACAACCTGAAAATAGACTGAATGTCTAGTGCTACGCTTATGCAGATTTGTGCACAAAAAAAATTGAATGTGTGCTACTTATGCTTATTAGATATTAAAGATTCTTTTTTTAGATCATCCAGAGGTCACCATCCGCCCATTAAACTACGATTTGAACCAAAGTGGTCTCCTTTTTTAGTGCTTCATTAGTGCAGATTCGTGCTGTTGCAACCGACATTTGTGCTGCCTTTGTTTTTAAGATATAATTAATAAATATTTCAGTCAATGATGTCACGATCCCTCACTACGGCTCTGATTTGAACCAAATTGGTTTTGAGAGCTTAGTCCTTAAATAAAGTTGCACAAACAACTATTTTGCCACCACAAATCTGCACTAACCATTCAGTCTAATTGCGATTTTTTTTGTATTAGGTGGGGTGTGAGTTCATGCAGCTACATAATGATTATATATCAGGAGCTCAAAGGTTTTAGGAAATATAAATAAGATATGGGTGCTTCCCAACCCGTGCATTTGGGGCTACAGAAATTGTTGTCCTTTATTTGAGATATTTTTAAACTATGGCACTTTAAATATTTCTAATGTACTGCTAAATTTTACTTTAAAATTTCTGAAGAAGCCTAACTTATTCCATTAAAACTATCCATATTATAATATTATTCACTTTCATCGTCGAGGTCAAAAGTTAAAATGATTTGCCTTTAACAATGCTTAAAATGGTTTAAATTACTTGTCACACATATTCACTACTACTACTACTACAAACATTACATACCCTGAGGAGGATCTCAGTTCAACCGTAGGCCTTTTACAAAAACCAAAAACAAGCTTTTACACAATTAAATATCACGCACATTACATGTCAGTATACATAGATAATACAACCACAGAAGGCCTCACCTTTTATATCAACTTCAAACTTTATGGACATGCACTAAACACTCTGGTCTATTGTTTTAGACCACCAATATGTGGCCAGTTGGGTGCTCACAGCCCCTCGAAAAAAAACAACAGCACTTTTTTTTTACAATTTTCACACCATTGGGTAATATAATGTGCGTGACGAAACAATTTTTGCTCCTTTACCATCTACATTAAAACAGAACTAGACTGCTTTGAGGTTAGAGTGCTACATTAGAGGCCCCAATGAGATAAAAAGAAAAAAAAATATTGTATTATAAATATTGTAAAATATTGTAAAATGCCAATATCATAGAAAAATTATTTAAAATGTGTAATGTGCTTGATGTTTATTACACAAACAGGTCTAAACAGGCACTGTGCTTATAATAGCCACCCAAGTGCTCCTCAAACACATTTAAATCTTAGAAAATAAAGAAATTTTGTAAAGCATTAAAAACCATTTAAAAATGGCAAGAATTTGATTAAAACTGCTCGAAATTACTCAGAAATAGGAGAAAGGTGCCAAAAGGTTGTGTTTGACTGTGGTAGGTAATGCATATAACTAAGTAAAAAACACTTGAATACAATAAAAGGATGTCTGCTTAAATATATATAGACTAGGGTGACCAAACGTCCGTATTTCCCGGGACATATCCGTATTTCCGTCCTGTCCCTGGCGTCCGGAGTTTTTAGAAAGTGAAATGTCCTCATTTTTCGGCTGCGTGTGGCAGTAATCCTGAGCAGCGTCAGTCTTGGGCAACCCCTGCTCTTAATCAGAATCCTGATGAAAACATGGGTGCATCCTCCAGGCCTTGATCTACCTAGGTGGATCTATGAAGTCCTTGACAATAAGGAGGCCGGAAGAGTTTTGTCTGTGAATTCAAACAAGTCCACCCCTTCGGCGGGTTTTCACCGCCCGTAAGATCCTTTTTTTCCTAGCAACCTGTAAGTTGACTCTAAGAACTGAGCCACTTTTTTCTGAGACCACCTTTGACTAACGGTTTGTTTATTTATTTATTTTTAAAAAAGACTGTTAGTGAACAAAGACTACACTCACAAGAATCCAGAGAGGAATAAAGGTTTTGACCACACAAAGCAGGAACAAAATCAAATCAAAAATGTAATGATAGAAACCTTAGTCAGTTAAATAACCTGTTGCTGTCATTCTGCACATCTCTGATGCTGCTGCTATTTTCAAATATCCATTCCTGTAAAAATGTCCATAGCTGAATATTGGTTATTTATTCTCCAGCTTTATATTGTTAAAACACTTACTTTTACAGAATTGTATTTTTTATATTTTAACTCTTCCCTATTATGTTATTCTTATACATTTTCTAAGGTCCTCATTTGTGTGACCATTTTCAATAATCTTTCTTGCTGCTGTAAATTTGCCCATTGTGGGACAATAAAGGGATTTTCTATTCTATTCTATAAAAGGGGTAGAAATATATAAGTAAATCTAAACAATGTATCTACAAAATATATCTGCAAAATCTCTAATATTCAACAACAAAAAATACTTAGTTAAGCATATTGTGCAAAACAACAATAAAAAAAATTAAACTCCTATCAGATTTATAGTTCCCACTCTGCAGATCTATTAGAATCTGTCCTTAAATTACAGCCAAACCCATTTACACAGTAACAGATAAAAACCTTTTAGATAAACCAAACATTACCGCCACATATCTGACTCAATAACCATTAAAACAACTATTTTCATTAATCTCAGACGGAACTATTCACAGAGTTGTATTATATTAAACTGAACTTTCAATTTTCACCACTGTTCGGGGCCAAGTAACATTTCCTCTGATCACGGAGCAAATCCCGATGATGAGACATTATTTCTTTCATCGTGCTATTTATTGATTACAGGAATTGTTAAGCATTTATAATAAATACATTTTGAATATAATTATCTCGTTTGTTATTTGAGTTATTGCTGTTGATTTTTACTGAAAAGCATTTTTAATAAATCTATCGTGTTAAATATAATGTTATTGTAGGATTACGTAGGCCTACGTTAAGCGAGTGCATGCCACAGACATCTCTATGCATGGGAACAGAGATTCTACCCCTACCCTACCCCCCCACCCCCACCCACCCCCGCGCTCCAAGGTGTCCTGGTTTTCCCAAATGAAAAAAACTCATTAGAATAGTAAATATATTTATTATTTAAGTGCTACACTGTAAAACGAATTGTGTAATGTGCCTGGCACAATGGATTTTTAAAAAATACATTAAGGTCTATGGCAACTAGAGCTTTGCAGTTAGGCCCCACTTTTTTGTCTCAAGTAAGACCCATGGGACCCCCATAGAGGCAGAGGAATTAAATAGTTGAGACAATTATTTAGGAGCACATTCTGGCATCTCAAAAGTTTTGTCACGCACATTACAGTGACTATTTCAATTTATAAAAAGGCATAGCAATTGTTTAAGGTAGCTTATAGTGCTCTACCCCTGCCTATGTTAAAAGTACATGGCTTGAAATACAGGGAATTGTAAAACAAATAATGCTGGGGTTTTTTTGTGATTTTTTTTACATTTTAAGGGCTATTTATGGGCTGACATGTGTATATTTAGATTTCTTCAGAAGCCCTGGATGTTTTCTATCAAGATTGTGCAATATATATTTTTTTCTATGGTCCTCTGAAGACAAAATAAACCCAAAAATGCCAAATGTACATGAGCTGGCGGAATGACCCATATGTGGCCCACCTGCTTTAGCAATGTGATTGTTGTGTAAAGTTATTCTATGAAGATCTCAGACACAAAAATGTGAGCTTAAAGGTGTTTTGAATAAAGGAATGGAGGAGATGGGTTATCTGGGGGGACAGTAGGATGGAGGCTTGTGAGGAGAATAGTTTGTTTGGTGAGCTTGATGCAATATATTGAGATGTGGATAAAGGAACGGAGCACAGTGGATAGTTTGGCCAGAGATGCCCCGACAGTCAGCCAGACTGGGCTCTGATATGGAAGTAGTGCAATAAATAATGCATTGGTGAGATGTTAGACCACAGCAGAACTCAAGAAAAATGTTCAATGAAGCAGAATCTCACAGCTGTCCTTCTGACTGTAGAGTGAATCTTGAGATGAGGCGTTTTCTCCCTCCGTCTGAACTGAACATAGGAGGTCATAGATCACATCACACATGCATTAGGAGAGGCAAACGTAATAAACATTTAACTGACAAAACCGTCGGAAAATATGACTTTAAATGACGATGCCCTGGCTTTACTAATAAAATGGAAATATATCTAGCAAAGTGTAACAAAGAACTTGAGTTATTATGGTGTATGAGGATCTTGCATTTTTGTGCACCACATGAAGCATGAAGAAGGCTAGAAGAAATATGGTTTCTAGTTAGGTTCACACAGAAGATAAACAGCTGGTGTAGAATATTGTGATGCAATAACTGAGGAGAGTTACTCATCAGGGTGGCTGAGCTCTTATTGGCCTGTGGTAACCCAGAGGAAAGGACAAGAATCCACAGCTACAGTTGGAGAATCCGTCATCAGCAGAATGTTTAAAGATTAGGGGGAAAAGAAAGCATCTGCCTGCAGAAAATCTAGTTGGCAGTTTTCTTCAAGCCAAAAAAAATATTATGAAAGAAAATTCTTTGATAGAAATAACTGGACATTTAAGTGAACACATCCAGTGTGATGAAACATGGTGGTGGCAACATGATGCTGTGGGCTGCCCTTTTTCTTTGAGAACAGGATAGAAGGAAAGTTGCTCAAAGCTTTTCTGCGGTCCATCTAGTCTAAGTTTAAGCTATTTTGGAAAGAATAAACAAAGATTCTGCTTAATACATTTCTTAAAAGACTTAAAACAGTTTTAAGTTTAGAAGTTTTGTGAAAACATGTGATTTAAATTAGCAAGGCTAAATATGCTTCTGCCTCTTTTTGGTCTATGACAGTCTCCCATGAAACAGATTGATGTGGATTGTAAGGTGAGGAAATCAATTTTTATTGGTTGAATGTGAACAGATTTATTGTTAAGGGGATTTTCTAAAGAACCAAATAGAGCCTCTGGTTGATATCAGAGGAGATGTTTTATGATCAATAATGATTTTATAAGTCTAAGATGTTTGCACTTGAATCAAAATGCTATTTTTATTTTCAAATCAGATAAAAACTGCTGATCATGGCCACTTTGGATGATTAAAGTAAAGTCTGGCTGCTTGGAGGCCAAATGTAAAGAAACTGAGGAAAATTCTGCCAAGCACTGAATCAAAGCTTCTTCATCTTAATTACCGGAATATGTGGTCTGCAGATTAGCTTCACCTAAAAGGTCCATATTCACCCGGGGAAAGAAAAAAGTCCCATCACTCACAGACATCCTGGATGACACACAACCTGGAGAGGCAGCCAGATTCAGAGAGTTGGTCCCTCTGAGAGAAACAGAGACGCTGTAGGCTGTTATGTAATATCTGATGAGCAGCTGCTCACAGCGCTGTGGTTCACAGTAAACAGGTAATGCTGATTTGAAA
This sequence comes from Cyprinodon brontotheroides, assembly GCA_018398635.1. Classification (NCBI taxonomy): domain Eukaryota; kingdom Metazoa; phylum Chordata; class Actinopteri; order Cyprinodontiformes; family Cyprinodontidae; genus Cyprinodon; species Cyprinodon brontotheroides. The sequence continues at coordinate 13,157 of JAGKQL010004700.1, forward strand.
GGTGCGATCATTTGGTCGTTCCGAAGGTGTTTCTGTGATTTCACTGATGGGTTTTATAAGACGGTTATCTAAAAGAAATAAATTTGACCTTTGGCAGTGGAATGAGTTGGCAGAGTTGCATGTGTCAAAAAAGTGTTTTATAACAAAGAGTGGGTGTTACTTGTAAAACTGATCAAACAGCTCGTTTTAACAGGACACAATTATCATTTCTTCACTGTAGCATCCTTTATAGGATGAATCAACACTAAAAATTTTGAGTTATATGTCATATACTGCTTATTTGGTACATTTTAGTTCAGTGAGTGTTTTCTATCCATCCATCCATCCATCCATCCATCCATCCATCCATCCATCCATC
>JAGKQL010004701.1:0-13479 GCA_018398635.1 Cyprinodon brontotheroides
TAGAACAGATAATGGATGTCTATTCTATTAACATTTCTCTATCTGGAGAATGTCTCTGTTTTATGTGTTGTCTTTTCAATTCAGAGGGCCCCTGCCTGTGTTTTGCCTAGGGCCCCAAAGTTCCTAAACCGCCCCTAAACAAAAAAAAATATGTATTTAAAAACGTTTGAGTTGTAAGCCCTCCAGTTGCTCTGAAGCCCCACCAAAACCAAGGCTTCTTGGTTTAAGAACAAAGGAAAAAAAATCTGTGCTGAACATTAGATTAATTACAGCTGTTTTAAATCATTCTCTTTCTCATTTCCTCCCATAATTACATCAGTTGGTTTTGTTTTCCTCAGATCTTTTTTTTATTTTCCTCAGTTCAAGGCCAGATGTTTCTTGGCTTTTAGAAAAAAAAAACATTATAAAGGGAGATTTTTATGAAACTTTTGATGGTTTAATGAATCCAGCTTCATTTCCAAGTGTTGTTGACACAAAGTTAATTATTATTTATGGAGGGAATTCATGTGATAGTGTGACAGAAATATCACTCAGTTTTGTTTTTCTTGTTTTAAATGCTGTTTTTTCCATAAACTTTAATTGGGGGTTTAGTCTCCCTTCCATTCCAGTATATTTGCAGGGGCACAACACCAGTGTATGGTAAAGCAGAACTGCTTGCTCACTGCTCAAACCACGCCTTAACGCCCAGGGAGACCCACAGGAAATGTATCCTGCAGGACATAGCGGATGTTTAACATGAGCTGGCCACAAACACAACTTTGTCTCACAACCCATCTGTGGATAAAACAAAGTATGAATCACAAGCATGTGGACAGCTGTGCCAGAGTCTTAGGAATGTTCCACCCTCTGCTAGCTCTGAATGCGCTCCATCAATGTCCGGCTGACTGCATGGTGCAAAGAAGGTCAAACTCTGCACTTCTAACAGAGCGCTATTGTACGCCTCACTGAGTGCTGCAGCCTCAGAAGTTTAAAGGGATGGAAGTGGTGTGTAGGACACACAAGAGACGGTGTGGAAGTCTGCAGCAGATCATCCTGGGACACGTGACGGAAACCCTGGCCTTTCCTCAAAACAAGTCGCACTGCTACAAAGAGGGACACCTTACTAATACACTTAGTGATTAGTAAGACTTTCAGAAAAGAAAGGTTTTATCATATTTCACAAAAAGGTATATGGTTTACATTTTCATAAATACTATTGAACAAATATAACCACATTTCAGAGGAGATACAGAAGAGCAGCGCTGCTGGGAGTCATTTGTGAAAAGCAGCTTTTGTTTTTGGACAATAGACTTATGAGCCTATAGGCCTATTTAAAAATACAATAAAAATTAATATAAGTAAATAGATTGAGATTTATACACTGGTATATATAAAACTTCAATGCTGCATAACCAGGGTCTGTAACACACAGACATCATCAGTTCACCATTATAAACAATACAGATTTGGTCAGCTGGCAGGGAACTTGAGTCACTGTATTTATGTCTTATGTGTGACTCTATTGGGTCCAAGATTCTTTAACCCAAACCACAAGGAAATAATTATATTATTGCACTATTTAAACCTTATTGAACAGTATTCCATTACACAAAGAACCAAAGATCCCAATAAGACTCTAAAATACTTTGGTTACGTTAAACTGCACGAACAGATGTTAGCTACAGGCAGGGGGCCCCGCCTGGTTAAAGGTGTCTAAATGTTGAGGTGCGCTCTGAGGAGAAAGTCTCTCATAAGTGGATGAACCCGAAATGCGTTTCTGTGTCATATTTCGTCCTTGTTTCAGTCATTAGACTATGTAAATTTACTAGTCCGCTGCCGCGAGCGGGAAACCACGCCCTAGCTTGCTTGATGTTGCCATGACAACGTAACTTCCATTGACTTGTGTTGATTAGGCCTCAAAACAATGAAATTAAAATCCAAATACACGTAGTAGTAGAACAAAAAAAGGAAAAAATAATTTCCCAAAATATCCATCCATTAATTTTCCGTCACGCTTATCCCAAGCTGGGGTCGTGAGGAGTGCTGGTGCTACTATCTTCAGCTTTCTAGAGGGGGCAGGGGGGTCCACCCTGGACAGGTCACCAGTCCATTGCAGAGCAACACAGAGACAAACAGGACAAACAACCATTCACACTCACATCTAAGGAGAATTTAGAGAAACCAATTAACAGTCATGTCATGTACCGGAGATAATACGGCGTGCTCAGGGGAGAACATGCAAACTCCATGCAGAAGAACCCGGGCAGGGGAATGAACCAGGTTCATAGAGAAATACATAAGAACTTGATAAAATTGCACAAAGTATTTTAATACATTTTCTTTTTTAAATCTACCTGCAGGATTAGGGGTTTTCAACACTTGGGCATTTAAAAAGCTCAGTGAGGTTTGTCAAAGAGCAAATTATATTTTAACATCTGCAACTGATTTACTTTGACTCCAGCTGGGTTCATCACTTGGTAGTTTATGGGAAGGCAAACTTTCTGCTTAAGTTGATTAAGCAATGAGTGGTGGATAAACAAATGAAATCTAATATCACGTACAATGGTGACTCAGGATGCAGGGGTGTCTTTGGACTGGATAAACACAGAGCGCGCCTCTAATGTGTCGTAAAACAATGATTAGTAAAAGATTTTAATGTTTAAAGTAGATTTTAGTTTGTTATAAAAATAACATGATGTGTGCAAAGAATTACCACAATGAAAGATAATAACACAATTTTAAGGGAAAATGCATTCATGTGGCATCAGAAAACATCACCAAGGATGTAATATATAGCAACATGATTCCAAAGAATTAATCATGAATCAAATTAATGAATAAAAAAAATGACTGTGAATCTTCGCCAGCATTACAACATGATTAAATTAAAGCCAGTAGATCTGAGAAGCTGGGATTCAGCCAGACACGTTTACAAGGCTTATAGTAAGTGCTTGCAATGAATGTTTATGAATCCAGGCAAGCAGACTGGTAGCAAGCTTGGGTAGGCAGCTGATGTTGGTGGCAGGCAGAGCAGACAGGTGGCAAGCTAAGGGAGGCAGATGAAGATCGACCCTGCTTACAAACGAACTGGCTGATTGCAGATCATGGCAGACGATGACTGAACAGAGTGGAGGCAGACTTTGACTAGACAGGATGAAGGTAGAATGAACTGATGGCAGGCAAAAAGAGGCTAGACATGATCAGGGTCAGAGTCTGATGACATCAAATGAGGACAGGCCAAGCAGAAGAACACAGGAGCACACTGACACTGGGGGGAGTCTCATACGGGCAAGTAGGAGAAGAAGACATTCTGGCAGGGAATGACTGAGAGAGGAATCTATAAACAGGGAGTGCATCTGTTCATTTTAATAAGCATAGTAAGGAGGTGCAAGCGGCCTGCCAGACACCCCACCCCTACCTGCCCATCCACACAAAAATAAAATCTGACTAAATCTATGACATTCACTGGTAAAAATACCAACACTTTATAAACTGTAAATCTGTTTAGAGCTAAATAAGCTCTAGTGTAAGGTTTAATATTCTATGAGTTGAATTAACTCTCCTGACTGTGCCTTGGTCGGGTTCATTGTAGCAACGGCTAACAGAAAAAAACAAATAGCAGTGTTTTCTAAGGAGCAAAATATAATTCACCTTCAGAAAGAAGTTACTGTCACTGATATTCCACACAAAATGTGTGACAATACAACATCATATGTTGGATTACTCCCACCTCCCATCATAATTAAAAACTGTTTGTGACTGAAGCTGGTGCTAACGTTTGCACTAATAACTATATAGTTAATGGTGAATGGCCTGTAGTTATATAGCACGTTTTTAAGTCAGAGGACTTGACCAAAGCTCTTTACATTTCATTCAGTCATTCACCCATTCACTGATGTGGCAAACTATACTGTAGCCACGGCTGCCATGGGGCTCACTGACAGAAGTGATTCTATAATACAATACCACAATGTATTGAGTCAGAGGGACTGAATATGACCGCATCTGACATTATCAAAGTCAATCATTTATTTTCTTCCACTAACTGGTTATGGACTAGTTTCTGTTTTCACAAAATTAAATTTTAGACAGTTAATGAGCAGCAGAACATTTAAATTCCATAAAGTGCAGCTGTGATCAAATGTAAACAGTGTGAGAGAAAAAAAAGGTGCATGTTGTTGGTTGATAAATCTGCGCAGTTTGTAATGTCATTGTTATAAATGTGAAAAGTTCAAGTAGTAGTGGTGCTCTTGTAATGACTAGGAATGTGGGAAGTCATGATGGAGAATCAGAACCAGAACCAGTAATGGTGGATTTTATCTGGAAAGCCGAGAGGCAGTCAAGCTGTGACCCGTGAGTCAATCTGCTCTGGAGAGTTACCCAACACAGTGGTTACAACAACAATCTGCTGGGAAATAGTCTGAGAGCCGAAAGGAAAATACTGCAAACAGGGTGAAAAAAGGTCAAACTGATTTCTTAAGAGCAGGAGAAGCTGGGGAAAAATCAGTAAATGGAGGCCATTTTTAAGGCGGTAAATAAACTCAGAATACTGCCGAGCCACGGGGAACCCAGGAGAAATTAAATGGCATTTTCCTAAAATTCACAATATTTTGGACAAACAAACATAACAACATTTATTAAAAACTTTCCATAGAACAAATTAAAATGTTGCAACTACAAAAAAGCGGCATTATTACAATAATTGTTTATGGTGGGACACAGGTGAATAATCTTCTCAGTCAGCAACTGCACAGAGAACCAAGGCAGCGATCTGAAAAATGTATTGATTAGCTGCCATCAACACCAACACTTTTATAGATGTTGGGAGAATCAGCCTGTTTTTCAGCATAGTCCTGTTTCTCTGACTGTGACTTTGGATGTGCTATCTTCATCCTCTGACATGGGAGCTGGATGGAAGGGCTCATCTGCCACTGGCTGTTTGTTTTCCTGGACTGGGCCGCCTGTGCAGCTGGTTGCCTTTGCCTTTTGTATCTATGCTTCTTTTTTCTATGTCTGCTTCTGTCTCCTTGAACCCCAGTGGATGATCTTCTAGCCTCAGCAGATGGCAGCTCACACAATGAGAGCCTGGTTCTGCTGGAGGTTTCTTCCTGTTAAAAGGGAGTTTTTTTCTCTCCACTGTCGCTACAATCGTGCTTGAGTGAGAGGGGATTGCCTTTGAATCAATGAATCGATGCAATTAACTTGTTTTCCTTAGATAGAAAAGTTGGAATCAATCTGACTGGATGATCTGGTGAACTGTAAAGTGCCTTGAAATGACATCTGTTGTCAATTGGTGCTATAGAAATGAACTGAATTGAATTGAATCAGCAGAAGCTATGCTTTAAAACCTGTTTCATTAGATCTGCCCCACAAGTAATAGTACTTATTTAAAACCACGTCCATGCCCTTTTTTCAAAGAAATGTTTGACTATGATGGAAAGCCTGAAAATCAACTTCAGAAAAGGCATATGTGGTATTTTGTTACATAGAAAGAAAATTTTACTTCGAAAAGATAGGCACCCTGAATGATGAAGTTGATTTGTAACTGTTGTAGCAACTTTAATGTTGGCTGGTACTTTCCTCCACACTGGAAAAAGACTCTAGAAATAAGTAACATTTTTCTTAAATTAAGTGTATTTACCCTTAATTTGAGTAGGTAAATGAGATAGTTTGCCATTGGAATGAGTATTTTTACTCTTGTAATAAGATAATTAGATAAAATGCTCCTTCAGATCTGAAGGATTCCTTCTGACAGAACAAACACCCTTTGTTGGGTCCTTCTCAGCATCAGAGCCCAAAAACACATTTATTGTCTTTCATGAACTCATCTAGTTTGTCTTTTATTTTAAAAAAGAGATTCAAATATTAGACAACAGAAAGAAAGAATAAAACATATTTTCTAAACTATTCCAACACGTTAACATAAACAAAACTAAGATTGTTCTCTGGCAACATTAACCCCAAGATAAATGCATTTTATTTTGCTAACCTTTCCTCTTTAACTACTTAGTAATAAACTAACATGTATCAGTTCAATCCATATGAAAATATCAGTGTTTGCATTTTTGTAATAAAGATAAAAGAAAAAGGCTCATTTAGATGCAATAATTAAACAGACCCTAGAATCCATTTCCATGCATTGAGGAAAAAAGAAAACCCACAGAAGGGAACTTTCTTACATTGGAACAGCAATACTTCTGTAGGTACTGATGTAAGGTTTTATTAATGGAACAAGGATGTAAGAACATTTGTATTTTACTTAGCCGTGGTCAATGGAAAGCAGCGCAGATATACACTGGAAAAAAATCTAAATCTAGATAAGTCCTTTTTACTTAATTTAAGTGCATTTGTTTTTATAGGTGAGATACTTTGCCAATGGAATAAGACAATTTACAAAAAAACAACTACATTGTCTTATTTCAAGTGCATATTATCTTATTTTAATAGTAAACAATCTCATTCCATTGGCAAATCATCTTATTTACAAACTCTATGGGTAAATACACATAATTTAAGAAATGTTGACTTATTTCTTGATTTTTTTGCAGTGTACAATTACCTTTTAGAACTACAGGGTAAACTCCCATGGCCCTTAAAAGGCTCTCTTCTGTTATATACCGTAGAGGTGTGGCGATAATGGAAGCCACTCAGCCTTTTCAGGGTTTCCCAAATGTGCTGTATTTTGCTTTAAGGTGTCCCACATCAAGCCAGGTTATAAATCCCCTGGCACAGCTTAAATCTGATGTTTCTGCTTTGTGCCACAGGTGTGTGCCAAGGGTTTCCTCAGTGAACAAAGCTTATGCCTTCCATGTAACTGTAAGGGCTACTGACTACTGCAGTACCACCACTGGTGTTTGCATTGTGGGGTATCATAGATCCGTTTTAATGGTTCAGGGTATACTGTGTCATGCTAGCTGTGCCCCCTCACCCCCACCAGAACCAGCAGGGACCACAGCACAGGAGATTTTTGTAGAAATTTGTGAAGATGGCCAAGCATCCTGAGTCTAGCTCAGGATAGGCAACATGCCTGTATACCCTGTTCCTGCCCCCTCCCCACCGAATCTAACAAGTGAGCTGGTTTGTTCTCTCTGATGGAGACTCAGGGTTGGGTTTTGGCTCATTGTGTGATGTTCTTTTTGATGTGTGTGTCCGGCCAGCTTTGCTGTGTACTGCAAAAAAGGAGTCGGCAGTCTGCAGTGCAAGTGCAAACAGGGCTACGCTGGAAATCACTGTGAGAGGTCAGTGCTGATTAGCGGATTACCTCCAACAAAATGTTTACAGAGCTCAACCATGCTATCTTAGTGCTCTTTCATTCACAATATTAAGGATATTTTTTCTTTTCTTTGGTTCTAAGGCATATCCACATCTCTCACAGCTTTACTGATTTCAAATATAACTGATAACTGATCTAAAAATGGTAGAAGAAATACTTCTTAAATGTCGCTGAGCAGGCTATAAAGAAGATATTCCAGGGAAATTGATATTTTTTTTACCAATAAAACAATGTGATTAGATATTATGCACTTGAAATAAGATAATATTTCATACTTTAAATGTTAGTCATTTTACACTGGAAAAAATCTAAATGTAGATAAGTCATTTTTTCTTAAATAAGTGTGTTTGTTCTTGGATTGAGGAGGTAAAGGACACGTTTTGCCAATAGAACAAGACAATTTACACTTAAAATAACAAAAGACAATAGCATTGTGTCATTTCAAGTGCATTTTATCTTATTATCTTATATTAAGATTAAAAATACTCATTCAATTGGCAAACTATCTAATTTACTTACTCAAATTAAGGGTAAATACCCTTAATTTATGAAATTAGTAGTTATTTCTAGATAATTTTTCCAGTGTAGTTTTATTACCTGCTCAAATCAAGAGAAATTCTCCCTATTTCAAGAAATGCTGATATACTTATATCACATTTTTTCTGTGTAACCTGTGCTATCTTTGCTTTCCCATAAAGGTGTGCTCCAGGTTACTATGGAAACCCAATGCTTATCGGTTCATCCTGTAAGAGGTGTGACTGTAATGGCAACACTGACCCTAACCTGATCTTTAACGAGTGCCACAACATGACGGGACGCTGCCAGCACTGCTGGGGAAACACAGCCGGTGACAACTGTGAGAGGTGCGCCCCTGGTTTCTACGGCGACGCCATCAGCGCCAAGAACTGCAAAGGTAGGGCTTAACCTGTAGCTTAAAGTCATAAGGAAGTCATGTTTAAATGTCAAATCATTCTGGCTTAAACATGTATATAAATGTACTCTTTATCAGACCATATAGTCCCAAAATTTGGAAAATTTTCTTGATTCATATGTCGCAGCTAATGTACGCAAAGGTTAAAATCCGAAATAAGAATCATTTCCTTTCCCATTGAGTTCCATCCCAGTGTTCACGGGGATGGACGTCTGTGTCTTCGGCAGGCGTAGAGCTAACAGAACTGGCAGCGTTGCGAGGCAAGGGCTCAAACATGTACGGCTGGAAGCCTTCTACACCAAACCAAGCTTCTGCCGCCCTGGCGTCCTCTTCCACAACATCTTCGTCCCCGCTTTCCTCCTCTAAATAAAAAATGGATGACAGGGGAGACTCATCCACGACCTCCGACACGAAACTCTCCTCCTCTTGCATGTTTCCGCTGTCCATAGCGTTCCTTGACAGCGTCGTTTCTAAGTCACCAATTTAGTGCTACTTGGTCCCAATGGAATTTCCCATTGGGAACCTACTAGCACTAAGTTGCTAACTGGTTAGCAGGATGCTTCCGAGAAACCAGCCAAAATCAAACTTGCTTGCAAACCTTCCACCACAACAGTCACCTCGATAGACAACCACTCACATTCACTTTATTCACTCATGTAAAGTCTTGCACCACTCGGGAGAATTCGGAATTGCCATGGTTGGAACGGCCGTTTCCCTACGACTTAAAATCCTTATTTAAGAGGTGATTGGAAGTGTGTTTGTGTGTTAATGCCAGCTTCTTCTTCTGCTGAGACAGCAATCCGTCATTCTTTACTGGCAGAAGACCCCCATGTAGGGGTGTGACATGACTGTCAAGTAGTGATTACTTTACAATAATTTTTTTTTAAGCCAATCTGAGCTGTGTCCTCAGTCATATGTACCACAAAGAGTTTTCGCAAAAATTGATCTTTGGAAAGAAAAATGTCAAGGCTAACTCTAGAACCAACCTTGTCTTTCCCAGAGTGCAAGTGCAACAAATGCGGCACCTCCTCATGTGACGACAGGACAGGGGTGTGTCACTGCAAGCCAGGAGTCAAAGGACGCTTCTGTGACCAATGTGAGGTGAGGAGGACCTTCGTACTGTACCAACTAATGGTACCTCATCAGTACAGAGGAACAAACCATCGATATATTGATGGTAGAAGCACTGAGTAGGAGTGGATTTTTCTACTTAACATTATCTAGAAATCCTAACATAGTCTTTCCTACCTTCAGTATAGCCCCATTTCCACTACCATTTTTAAACCGTGCTGATCGGTCCGAGCACGGTAACCGAGATACCCATTGAGTATAAAGGCCTGGTTATCCTCCCCTGTGCCGAGCTTGCAGATATTTTGATTTATGCCCAATATTGAAGCGTGGTTCCTCGCGCTTATGCGCTATTCCACGCCACAACGCAAGAGGGGCAATCAGGAAGTAGCTGTTGGTCTAGATACAGCCGAGGCGGTGAGGTAGTAAGTTTGTGCAACAAATGGAGGACAAGAGGAGAAAAAAAAGGGTCCCAGCCGCTTCATGCATCCTCAGCTCTTCTAGGTGGTCCTCTCACCAGTCATTTTCCACAATGGCGTCATACAAAACAAAAACAAGCCATTAAGGTAAAATACCAAACAGAAAAATATGGATAGTGTATAGTTGATGTAGATTTTTGACCAATCAGAGGCCTCCTGTCTGTGGCACTGTCTGCAGTCAACTACAATTTTGAGAGGTGCACCGTGAGTGCTCGGTAGGGCGGGGGTATATCTGCCTTCACTGTGACACAGTTTACCACAGATCTAATTGGCTTGAGTATAAATCAGTTTAAATGGTTCGCTAAACCGAAGCAGACCGCGGTTAGACACAACTGAACCGCACTTAAATTAGTACTAGTTCAACAGTAGGGCTCGGGCGGTTTCAGTTCTGGCTCAGTTTTCTTCAGATAACAACCTCAACTCCCGTCGCTTGTTTTCGGGCGCCTGTAAACCATGATTAGGCTACATCGCTTTTGTCGTATCAACTCCAAAAAGTCACCTTCCAGTAAATTAAATTCACCAAAGGCTGCCTCTTTCTTCTGACTCTCTGCAAACTTGCATAATGTTACAGTAGCACTTTGTTGATTTGCTTGTTTAGCTCTAGAGAGCAGTTTTACCGTAGGATCGCCACTAGAGGCGAGGAACTGTGCTAATGTGGTGTGTCGCCGTCGCCGGTAAAACGGTCGCCGGGAACCCAAAGTTCGGCGCGGTTAACTGATCCAAGTCGGATCAGTTAACCGGATTGGTTTTCAGAGGGTAGTGTAAAATTGCATGGGGAATATAAAAAAGCCTAAATAACCAAACTTTCACGCACTTCATGCAGTACCTCTGTGACCCTCTTGGGGTCGCTGGATCCTGTTGAAGACCCTCCGCTTTAGAAAGCGCATACCATATTCTACCGCCGTATGCATCCCAAAACTCGTATTTCATCTTGAGAGATCATAATAGAAAACTTAGTTGGGAATAAATGTGTATAACAACTCTTTTGCAGAAAAGCTAACACTCTAGGTGGAAGTAGTTGAAGTTGTTTTATGAATGCCAGGAAATATATGTGGTTGCTTTAACACAGTGAGTTGTAACATTCCCTTGTTGCACAACCAGTACTTGAAAGAAGAAGGTGTGAAGTTAAACCCCATGAACTTGTTTAACATTGTTTGTTTGTTGTTTTTTAATCCAGGAGGGTTACTTTGGATTCTCCAGCCGTCAGGGGCTGCAGGAGGTGTGAATGGGCCAGCGCCCCTTTCGGCCTAACCAAGCATCCGCTTACTCACAGCTGTTCTTGCCGCCCGGGGCGGAGGTCGTTATTGTGAGCTGCCTGCCTCCAGGGGTACTGGGATTACAGTCCCTCTGGCTGCCAGAGTAAGTCAGATGTATATGTTCTCCATGGCAAATGTTTTCCTCTCTCTTCAAATTAGAAAAACACATTTCCAGAGAAAAAGGCCTGAAACGTCCATTCCCACACCTACGACTGCAGCAGTGCTGATGGTGTCAGACGAGCTTGAGCTGAGAGCCGTGACCCTTCGCCTGGAGATGAAATCCCTTAGCAGCTCAAATGTGTAGACATAGTGCAGCTGTTAAAACAATCAGTTCAGCAGATCCTAAGTAGGTGAATTTTTCTCCTTCTGCAGAGTGTGACTGTGAGAGCGGCCACTGTAACATGCATACAGGAGAATGCCTGGCAGAGGCTGCAGTCAATCTCTGCAACAACAGTGAGTGGAGCTGACAGCAACACAACAAACTACACAAGAATAGACATGAATAGTCATCTGTTTAAATGCTCCCTCTGCTTTCAGGTTGTGATGATTGCATCTGGCAGCTGATTGGAGATTTAAGGTTGTCTAATAAGACCCTGGATCAGCTGAAGGTCGGAGTGCTGAACATCTCCACTGGTGCTGCGGCTAACGACAGGATCAAATACTACAACTATACCGCTCATCAACTCCAGGTTCGTAAAATACAGAAACATGGTGTTTAAATGAATAATTTAGCATGCTTCATGTATATATATTCAGTTCTCAACAATGACAACATAAGTTTCAGTGCCAAAGTAGTGTTCAGCTAAAGAACTGAGCATTGGAGGAATGTTTAAAGCAACATTTTTGATGCATCTATTCTGGCTTTACAAATGTTTACATGTTATAATCTTAGTGTTTATTTATAATCTAAGAAAAGCCAGATCTCAGTGCACCTGAGCAGTTTAAGGTGAGCCCATGATAAAGTTCTGCTCCCTGATTTATTGTCTTCCTTGGTCTTCATGACGACGATTGTTCTCTAATTCTCAGAAACCCCTGAGGTCTTAACAGAAGAGTTAGATTACACCTCAAATAATCCCAGTTTGATTTATTTAGTTGGCATCTGACAACAATCAGTGATTTGATAAAGTGTAATGAAGGATGTAGAAGGATTTTAATGTTGTTTCGGGGAATAATCCCCCATAGTTCAGCAAACATCATGGCATTCAGAGAGATTATGTTTCAATATTCCTTCCAAGCCGCTTCTTTTGCTCTGCATTGACTTTTCCCCTGTTTTCGACTCTCTGGAATGTGTTGGAATTAAGAAGCTTGGCTGTTCTTCTTTTCAGAGGCACTTTCATGTCTGAGAAACAAGTCATCTGTGATAAGACGACGGACTGAAGAGCTGGATGAGGCTGCAGACAACGTGCTTTTGGACATGAAAGACCTCAGAGACCAGGTCAGTGAAGATCTAATAAATATCCCCCAGAGAACAGATATCCCCTGCTGGTTTCCTTCATGTAATTTTAGTCGCATCTAGTTCCTCCAAATAAAAACCTTGGTTTCCCAACCTATTTTCAGTGTGCCCCATGGTTCCATCCTGGAGCTTCTTCCTCTTAATATTCATCTTTACCTCTCAGTTCGGGTCTGTCACTATATTATCCTGTTCCACTGCTGCCTGATGACACTCCGCTCTTCCTGTCCTGTAATCACATTTTGCACATGAGCCTCCCTCCCCATCTCCTCCTGCCTCTGTTATCAACAACAACTCCCCTGGTTTGCAACAATTCTTCTTGAAGCTCAGCTCTATATAAACCAGAACTTGCTCAGATGGTATCAATGCCAGCCTCCTCCTTTTGGTTAAAAAATTCAGGGAGCCATCCTCTACAGCACCCTCTCATTCCAGCCCCAAATAAATCACATTATCCAGCAGTTTTTTATCCACCTTTTTCCTGCTCAGGAGGGATTTACCACTAGGCAAAATCTTAGGCAGGCTAAGGGCCCCAAGTTTCTGGGGCCGCCCCATAAACTTCATAGTTTACATGTATGGTAAAATGCATTATTTATTTGTACACATTAATTATGTTTTGATAAAAAAAAATACTTTAGCTAAAATAATGCTTGGTGACAACATCTAAAGGCAGCGAACTCTGCTCTCCAGAGCGAGTAGATTGGTAACCCCGCCTCCTGCTCTCCTCTATCTTGTCTGCTGTCATGATTCATGCAGCTATTATTTCATCCAAATGAAAAATGGAGAACAGATAAGCAGATCATGGCTTGTCTACAGTGAAAAGAAGGACTGGGTTATTTACTTTGGCCTTTTTGGAAACACAGGAAGGAGCAATCAGCTAAGTGAGCTTAGTGCTTGGAAAAAATCTTTCATTCCTTTAGAGACAGCATGAAAAGTCAGCTGAGTACAAAACATAGAGAGGAAAACAAGAAGAAAAGGGACAAGAAGAGAGGGACACAACCTAGAACAGATAATGGATGTCTATTCTATTAACATTTCTCTATCTG